>MU204340.1:713555-724290 GCA_017309775.1 Paedocypris sp. Pulau Singkep | reverse complement strand
CAAAAGAATACCGAGCAAACAGACTGAGATTCAAATGAGAATTTATGAATAATGAAGAAATGCTGAGAGAATGGGAAAAGGTGCAAAAATACACCAAGCATTTTTACAATTGTAAATGCAAAAACAAAATGTAAAAAGAACAAATCACTGAAAGAAAAAAAGAAAAAGACAAAGACAAAAGGAGAGAGTTAACGAGAAAGAGAGCAAGATGAAAAATAAATAGATGAATGAGAGAAAGTGGGAGAGAATAAGAATGAAAAAGGCAAGGAGTAGGAAAAGAAGGCAACAGAGAAAGTGGGAAAGATAAAGAAAGAGAGAGCGAGGGGTAGTGTGAGAAAATGAGAATTAAGCTGTGAGGTAAAACGTAGAAAGGGATGAAGGAAGAGAGAGCGCAATGGGAAAAAAAGAGAAGGACAGTAGCAAATGAGAAGAGAGGTGAGAAGAAAGAAAGGAAACAGGTGCAAAAAAAGAGAAGAAGGAAGTAAAAGTGCTAAATGTGTCGAAAACCAGGATCTGGATTCAAACAAACTGAACGAAGCTGTAAAGTTCTAGATGAAGAGTTCGGCTCACCTGGAAGCGGTAAAACGTCCCGTCGTCCTTGAGGGTCAGAACATGGTCGGAGATGGGAAAGATGTAACCTTGAGCAGCTATCTGGCTTCCGATGTGTATGGCCTCAGCTGGGGGAAATACAGCCGTCAGACAGAACGCTGGCAGACATCTCAGCTTCTTTCTGCAGATCGGGACCTACCGGGATCCTCTATGCTGAGGTTCTTCATCATCCACTGGACAATATCTGAACCTGCCAAGAGTAAAACAATAAATTAATTCATCTACACTTGTCCATCTGTCCACCGTTCTTCCATCCTCTACTCCCTATCCAGAGCCAGGATATAACCGGTCAGTGATGCTCAGACTTCCTCAACATCTCCTCCACAGGGACGTGAAGTTTTGCCCGGCCAGTCTAGAGACATGGTGTGCATCCATACAGTACTCTGGGTCTCCTGCTGGTGGGATACATCCAGAACACCTCCCCTGGGAGACGCAAGGCTTCCCAAGTCATTCTGGAGACAGGTTGTGTATGCCCTCAGTGTGTACTGGGTCTACCTCTGGACTTCCTCATGTTGGGACATGTCTAGAACATCTCCCCTGGGAGACGCAAGGCTTCCCAAGTCATTCTGGAGACATGGTGTGTATCCCATCAGTGTGTACTGAGCCTCCTCATGATGGGACATGTCTAGAACATCTCCCTTGGAAGACGCAAGGCTTCTAGACACATCTCCAGCGAGTCTACCTCTGGGCTTCTTCCTACTGGGACATGTCCAGAGCATTTCCCCTGGAAGACGTTCCGAGGTATTCGAAAGAGATGCTTGAGCCACCTCATCTGACTCTCAGTTTCTCAACAAAGTCTTGTTGAGCCGCTTTCAGCCACAAGGATCCCAGACCCTGTCCTTCATCCACGCAAACATCCCATGCAAATCCGTGAAAGCAGATTCTGACAAGAGTTTTGTAACAGGAGTAGGAGATCCACTCTCACCAGATGTTTATCGGGTCCATTAACAACTCATTGTGGTGATATGAACTCTACAAATCACAGTTTTCCAAATGACATCTTCACTTGTGCAGTAACATCCATACACACTGAGATTTTGCATCCCTAATCCTATAACTTAATTCCGTGGTAATACCTGTAACAACACTTGGAATCTTGGAGAGGAAGCTCTTGACCGTCCGGACCATCACACCGTCAGCTTCATCCTGGATGCGTGTGATGATCTCCTCAATCTGCGGGAAGTGAGAGGTTTGACAGTTGGTTTGTGTGACAGCCAGTCTGTATAGATTCTCATCACATGTGACTTTACACAGCGCGCACACACATGCACACACGTTATATACACAGCCACCTCGCAGCAGTTCTGCCACCGTTAAACATGTCAGAGCAATTCCCAAAGGAGGGCGAGCGCGAGGAAATCTATTTATATCGCACCTATTTGCATGGCCGAAGTCTTGCTTAGCCACAGAAATGGTCTTTTTACTTGTGAACCAACATCTGCTCTGTTCCTCTGTGGATACAACACCCACAGCCCATAAATAATCCCAGATGACAGTGAGATAAAGAGATTAAGTTGCTTTTTCTGCTGTGGAGATTGCAGGTGGTCACATGGGTAGCACTGGGACTCGACCTCGGTGAGCCCATGAGAGTCGGCAGGTATTGCACAGGTCTTCAGTTGCCTTTTTTTCAACACTGGGACTTGACCTTGGTGAAAAAAACGAGACAGACTGCAAAACTCACGATCTGTGAAGAACATGTAATTTAGCAATGAGACATGGACTCACAGAGCCCATGAAAAAACCTGTAGATCTAACAGAAGATCTCAAGTTGCCTTTTTTAATTTCAACACCGGGACTGTCTCTGACCGAGTCCTGGCACTAAAAGTCAGTCTATCCACTTCACTTCAAGTTGAAAGATTCGACATCAGCCATGTCCGGAGATCAGCTGTGTCACAGAGATAAGATTCATCCTTATCTGACTGAAACACTCCAGTGAACTCCAAACACTCGAGTAAATGATAACTTGACCTCAAGGCCTTGGACTTGACCTTGGTGATCACATGACAAATCTTTCCAGAGACCCGTCTGAGACCACACGGGAGTTGTTTCCCTCCGCTCTAGTCCTGCTCCACCCGGGCTGCAAACACAAGGCTAGAGATCGGGCAACGAAAAACATACTGACCTCCTAGTCAGCTAATCAGAGTGTACTAGCTAAGTGAGCTTGTCAGAGAGAACTAGCTAAGTATGGTAATCAGAATGATCGAGCAGAGTCAGTGAGTCAGAGTGACCCCCGGGTCAGTTAGTCAGAGTGATCTAGCCGAGTCAGCTTGTCAGAGTAAACTAGTTGAGTCTGCTTGTCAGAGCGAACTAGCAGAGTTGAGTAGTCAGAGCGAACTATCTGAGTCGGGTAGTCAGACTGACCTAGTCGGGTCCTGACTGAATCAGCTTGTCAGAGTGAACTAGCTGAGACAGGTAATCAGAGCAAACAAGCTGAGTCAGGTAGTCATAGTGAACTCCTAGTCAGCTTGTCAGAGTGACCTTCTAGTGGGGTAGTCAGAGTGAACTAGCTGAGTCAGCTTATTAGAGTGAACTAGCCGAGTCGGGTAGTCATAGTGAACTCCTAGTCAGCCTGTCAGAGTGACCTCCTAGTGGGGTAGTTAGAGTGAACTAGCTGAGTCAGCTTATTATTAGAGTGAACTAGCCGAGTCGGGTAGTCATAGTGAACTCCTAGTCAGCTTGTCAGAGTGACATCCTAGTGGGGTAGTCAGAGTGAACTAGCTGGGTCAGTTTATTAGAGTGAACTAGCTGAGTTGACTTGTCAGAGCGAACTAGCTGAGTCGGGTAGTCAGAGTGAACTAACAGAGTCAGATAGTCAGAGTGACCTCCTAGTGGGGTAGTCAGAGTGAACTAGCTGAGTTGACTTGTCAGAGTGAACTAGCTGAGTTGGGTAGTCAGAGTGAACTAGCTGAGTTGGGTAGTCAGAGTGAACTAACAGAGTCAGATAGTCAGAGAGAACTAGTCGATTCAGCTAGTCATAGTGACCTCAAAGTCAGCTAGTCAGAATGATCCCTGAGTCAGCTATCCATAGTGCCACCATGTTAGCCAGTTAGCTAGTCAGAGTGATTTCAGATCCAATGCTTAGCTAATTCATACAATAGACTGAACGAACATATACAGAAGACAAGCATTCCAATACACAAAATCATCTAAGACACACACTCTGATCTCAACGACACCTCCGTTTGAAATCATTGCGTTTCAATCAAATAAGAACAATTTCTTTTTTCTCTAGCCACTGTCGCGATCTAGCTTGCTCATCTGGTCATAGCCCATAGTCTGAACAACAACAGCCATATTTTTTTTTCCCCTTTTTAACCGACTCTTTTTTTCCCCCAAAAATTTAAAAACTCATATAAAGAATCAACACTTCACTTTTTAAAGACTTTTTTTCCACATAGCGTCTTTGCGTTGGTCTCGGACTAAGAAAAGCGTTATATAAATGAACTTGAACTTGAACTTAGAACAGACCTGTGTTCGAAAGGATCCAATCAGATGTGGCTTTTTTTCTGTTGCTATGCCAGTCTGATCCGCCCCAGACTTTCAGAAGGAGACTCCGCAGGGACTAGCGCCACCTAGCTGCCCACAATAGCATTTGTCATCTGATTGGTCACTCGCCAGTCACAAGTAAACGAAACCAGTTTATTCCCCACAGAACGGAGTATTATCGCCGGGCAGAACACACAGAGAACACATCAATGAGCGAATCAATTCATGCTAATTCTCCCACAGCGACACGGACTGTTGATTTCCAACCCGGGAGTGACGCACGGCTCCGAGAGACAGACAGAGGTGGAGGTGGGCGGCGTGCATCAGGTTCACCCCCGAGAGCCACTTCTCAATCAAGGCCGGCGTTGAAAGTTGATTACGGCGTGTCACAACAGCGCGAGAATGGCACTCTGCGCCGAGTTTCCCGCCACTTCACCGACAAGGTCACCCGAAAGCATCGGCGGGAATGTAAGAGCGAGCGTGATGGCGATAAGGCCTCTTCAGCATCCTGTGGATCGTCTGCTCCGTCCCTGCGGGGGGGGGCGTGCACAATCGATGCTGTTGATTTTCCACGGCGAGCGACACTCGACCCGAGGCGAATGGCGACGTGAGGAGCATTTCTCTGACAGCTGGAAAGCCTCTCGGCGCGATAATAACGCTGTGAGATGTGGTCAAGGCGCGCGCGAGGGAGCTAATCAGACTATAAGCCGCACCTGTATACAAGCCACATCCGCTCTATTTAAAAAAAGTTTTGCAAGCACAGATATGAATGTTTTTGGATTAGATATTTACTACAGGAACAGATCGATTTTGAATTGTAAATGTACATGTATGTAACTAAAGAGATCCTTTACTAACCTGTATTTTAACACGGCAGCAACTTTGCTGATTAAAATGGGACAGAAAAAAAGAGAAAATAAACGGTATCTACAGTATTTTTAGATGAAGGGGTGAGGATTTGAAAAGGTAGAGTTTGACAGACCGACTTATATCTGCTAACAAGGAAGTAGCATTTCTTCTTTGCATTTATTTTGTCTTAGTTTTGATTCTAATTCCGGTTTAGAGCGCCCCTAGCGGTGGCAAAAAATCTGCAGAATAGTCGCACCTTTGTATAAACCGCATGGTTCAAAACCTATGAAAAAAGTAGCGGCTTTTAGTCCAGAAAAAACGGTACGCATATTTCATACTGTATTTAATACAGCGTTAATTTCGTTGATAAAATATTATCGCCATGGTCTTCGTCAACGACACTTTTTCCCTGACGCAAATGAAACGAGAAATACTTTATCAAAATGTATCGACACTTTTGTCAACAAATAAAAATGGCGCGTGTGGAGCGACAATCACGGGCAATAATACAACACACCTGAAGCGCCATCTGCTGATGAAACTTTTTTTCCCACCGTGCAACCATTTTTACTTTACAAACGTGATGTAATTACTTCATTATTGTACTGTATTTAATTTCCTCTTTGTTGAGGTTTCATTCATGAGAATACATTCATTTGGATTGAAAGAAAAGTCTATCCATCCATCTATTATTGCAAAACAATGGACCAATCAGGAATTTTGTCATATCGTGTCCGACACAAAACGATCCAATTATTTCTCGCCACATCAGGCACTGGATCTAAACGAGTATTTGATTCCGGCCACGTTGTTATCACAGGTACGTAGAATCAACGAGAATAGAACCCGACGCTTTTCAAGCCGCGACGAATCGTCTGGTGAACGAACAGAACGTCTATTTGAAACGGCAGCTTCTGTTTTCCTGACACGGGAATAATTTCACAAGACGTGTGAGGGTTTTTCCCAATAAGCTCCTCGAAACTTCCCCAAGGTCAGCCCATTGTTCCATAAACATCTCTTTGGATTCAGGCCGTGTTCCCGCACAAGAACAAAGCGTCTGCTGCTCTCAGACCTTCAGAGGAGCTTCTGGTGCCACCTGCACATGAAACGCACAGACACGCAGGTGCAGCACAGGCTCCTCCTCCAGCTGATGGGGGCAAACACACGGACATCTCTTCCTGATTGGAATGCGGTAATAAATACGTAGATACTTTGTTGCTTCGGAGATGGCTCAAGTTATTGGTTGATTATTGTCTGGTGCTTCCTGATTGGACCATTTTGTTGCAACCAATGAAGTACTAAAGACCTTATACATACATACACACACAAACATATCTACATAGACAGAGACAAAAGCACAAACCGACACACTCACACACACACACATATTTACGTAGACACACACAAAAGCACAAACTGACACATAGACACAGAAGACAAACATTCACACACACACACACACACAAATATATCTACATACTGTAGACACAGACAAAAGCACAAACCCAACCCACACACACACAAATGTATCTACACAGACACACACAAAAGCACAACCCCCCACACACAAATATATTTACACAGACACACACACACACACAAATATTTACATAGACACACACAAACCGACACACACACAAATATATCTACATACTGACACACACAAAAGCACAAATTGACATACACACACACACACACAAGCTCAAACCGACACAGAAACACACACACAAACTTGCACAGACACAGATTTACGGAAACATGTGCATTGATTATTTATATTACGAGATCAAACCGACACACACACACACAAATATAATTACATAGACACACAAAAAAGCACAAACCGACACACACACACAAGCAAGCACAAACACACATACACATACAAACTTGCACAGACACACAGATTTACAGAAACTTGTTCTACCATTGATTATTTATATCACGTGTCTGACATATACGCTGCTAAACACTGAGGCTGAATGCATTTTAAATGCGACAAGCTGAACATTTACTGACATGACTCGTTTACAAAAAAAAATGGTGAAACGCGACCAACAGCCGCGAGCGTTTTGTGCAGCGCAGATAACGGATTTACTCAAGTTCATTTCAGCCGCGACGCCGATGTCACGCTCCTTCACACCGCAATGAGATTACATTACCCGCACGCGCCCCCGCGCATGCGCAGACGCCCTCGCGCGCGCACACATCACACACGCGGGTTTTTACCGCGGAAGAACGTTTGGCTCTGACGAGATCAAATTCACATAATTGCCTGTGTTAAAGCGCTTTATGTCTAAGAATGCTCCGGATAAACGTCTCGAGCGCTGTCGTGACTCGTCAAGGTGAAATCGATAAGGATTTCTGTTGATCTGATGAGATGCACAACGATGAAGTGAAGGAAGCGGAACCAGAAGAGCCTGAAGATACCACTGTCAGATCCTTCACTGATGAACCACACACACACACACACACACACACTTGTGATTCTTGACAAACGAACTAGACAGAAAAAGAGAGAAGTAAATACTTAAGGGTCGAGTGTGTGTGTGGGAGAGAGAGAAAGATGGACAGTACTACTGAGTGAGTGAGTGAGTAAGACAGACAGAGAGCTAGAGAGCATTGAGTGAGTGAGACAAATAGAGAGAGAGAGAGAGAGAGAGAGAGAGAGAGAGAGAGAGAGAGAGAGAATATTGAGTGAGTGAGAAACAGAGAGACAGTATTGAGTGAGTGAGTGAGAAACAGAGAGACAGTATTGAGTGA
The DNA here is from genome assembly GCA_017309775.1 of Paedocypris sp. Pulau Singkep. Taxonomy (NCBI): domain Eukaryota; kingdom Metazoa; phylum Chordata; class Actinopteri; order Cypriniformes; genus Paedocypris; species Paedocypris sp. Pulau Singkep. The sequence goes on along the minus strand of MU204340.1, from coordinate 716,583 downwards.
GTGAGTGAGTGAGAAACAGAGAGACGTACAGTATTGAGTGAGGGAGTGAGTGAGTAAGACAAACACAGAGAGAGAGAGAGTATTGAGTGAGTGAGACAGAGAGAGAAATAAAGAGGTAGACAGTTTTGAGTGAGTGCATCAGGCACACACAGAGAGAGAGAGAGACATACAGTATTGAGGGAGTGAGACAGAGAGAGATACAGTATTAAGTGAGTGAGACAGAGAGATAGAGGACAAGAGATATGGATGCAGTATTGAGTGAGTGAGGAGTGAGTGAGACAAACACAGAGAGAGAGAGAGACAGTATTGAGTGAGACAGAGAGAGAGAGGAAGAGAGATGTATATGCAGTATTGAGTGAGTGAGTGAGACAAACAGAGAAAGAGAGAGAGAGAGAGAGAGAGAGAGAGAGACAGTATTAAGTGAGTGAGACAGAGAGAGAGAGAGAGGAAGAGAGATGTATATGCAGTATTGAGTGAGTGGGTGAGACAAATAGAGAGAGAGAGAGAGATGCAGTAGTAAGTGAGTGAGACAGAGAGAGAGAGGGAGAGACAGTATTGAGTGAGTGAGACAGAGAGAGAGGGAGAGAGACGGACAGTATTGAGTGACTGAGTGAGTGTGTAAAATAGAGAGATAGAGAGAAGAAGTGAGTGAGTGTATGTGAACTAAGAGCAGCAGACAAGCATCAACACTGTGGAGGACGTCGAACACCTTTTTTTTTTTGATCCTCTGCAGCTTTCATTTCACGAGCGAAAGCAGGTAGGAAGTGCAGCGGCGGGTGGAAATTATTGACCCGCTGGTGTTTGATCACGACACCTGCTCTACACGCCGTTTCTCTTCTTCTTCTCCACCACATTCCCCCTTTATCAGCCTCGCCCGGACACGGAAAGCACAATGATTGGTAATTTAGTTAGTCATAGTCTTTTGATGAAACTCGGATTTGTTATTGTCCCAAATTAGTCAAATTAGTTTTAGTTTTAGTCTAATTATAGTCGACTAAATACCACAACATTTTAATCGATTAAATTACAGTATAGATTTAGTCAATGAAAAAACAAGTGCTATATATTCCAAATGTTTAGTAATGTTGCTATGTCTAAGAAATCTGAATAGGTAGTAAAATATCTATAAAATCCCTATTAAATATCTACTGAGATCGAACTTATTTGTAAAACCACTTGTTTTTCTTGAGCTTATTTTTGTGAACTTTTCTTTCAATCCAAATAAATGTGTTCTCATAAATGAAATTAAATACAGTAAAATAAAATTAAATATTATTGCGTCACGTTTACAAGTAACAAATGGTTGCACGGTGAAAGGAAAAAAAGAAGTTTCATCAGCAGATGGCGCTTCAGGTGTGTTGTATTGTTGCCCCTGATAGTTAATCCACACACGCCGTAGAGATGGATTTTTTTAAGGTCGCGTTGAAGGTAAAACGAATATCCATATATCTGAGCGCAGTTTCCTGCCGTAGTTTACGCCTCTATCCCATCCTGCTTTTCCTGCCCTGCTGAAAGACTCCGTGTCCTGATTGGTTCTCTTTGCGTTGGCACCCGCCTTTCTCCACAAGCTCGGATTATGATTGGATGTCGTCACGAAAGGCATTTTCGTTTCTTTTTTAATCGTTGACGAAAGTGTCAATAAATTTACTTAATGTTTTCGTCCCTGAGCAGGAGTTTTTATATAGTTGTCGTTTCGTTTGTCAGGGGAAAAGTGTCGTTGACAAAGACCATGAGGAAAATCGTCAACAAAATTGACACTGCAGACCATTAGGTGCAATGCAGATCAGCCGAGGTGAAGCTCCATTTCCTGAGGTCGGGATCCAATCGGATCACCACGGGCGAAAAAACGGTAAATCTACCGACAAGATGCGGTGGAAGGAGCCACAGCCCCGCCCGAAATGCTTAAAAAGGCATGAACAACCACAGCTTCTGAATACTTCATTACACGTTAAACATTAATGCAAGCATGCATTAGTCTGACATTCTTACAGCATGCTATAATTGCGACAGTCTGGTGAACACGCTGCTTCGGGACCATTAGGAACGCTTCAGCAACCTGCGCTTCTCTTAAGTCTTACGAGGCGATCCATACTTGTTTGTCTGCTGATCGCCCGATCTCGAAAAAACAACTTCCACCAGAACACGAATCAGAATCAACATCCGTGAAGACCTGAACTAGTATCAGCATTTAATAATTCAAATGGAACTTGCATTGTTCACATCAATGCGCAATTTGTGATGCGCGAAGCAGCGGTTCCTGATGCGGAGAAACGTTTGCCGCACGAGACACAAAGCAACTCAAAAAAACCTTAGAGCTGAATCCAATCCGGCTCTTAAAAATATGACCTGAACCAACCCAAAGAAACTCCAGACTGGACAAGGACCTCAATAAGCTCATAAAACATAAGCGTCTAAAAAGCACGAGATTAAAGCTAATTTTTAGTGATTAAAAAAATTTGACACTAACCCTAAACTGCGTGGACCCCGAACCTAAAGCAACTCATAAAACATGGACAAAAGAACCTAAACTGAACCTGAAGCAACTCATAAAATGCGCACAAGAACTCAATACAACTCTTAAACCTTGGACCTGTCAAACTCCAATCAAACGACTAAAGACATTCTAATGAAACTCTGGACAAACTGGACAAGAACCAAAAGAAACGCAAAAAATTTGGACCCAAAACTTGGGCTCATAAAACTGTGGACATGAACCAGAAGCAACTAAAAAGCATGTACCAGAAATTAATGTAACTCATTAAAAACTTGGACACTAACCTAAAGCTGCTCCTAATACATGGACACGAACCTGAAGCAATCACAAAGTTCGGAGCTCGACCCAGAGCTACACGTAATACATGGACTCAAAGAGCCTGAACCGAACCTGATGCAACTCATAAATTGCTCTAAGGAACCCAAAACAACTTGTAAAACGTGGACCTGAACTCAACCCAACTCCTAAAAATCCGATCCGAACCAAGCCAAGAAACTTGGCAAGGAACCGAAACGAAATAAGCTCATAAAACGT
>MU204340.1:690979-709491 GCA_017309775.1 Paedocypris sp. Pulau Singkep | reverse complement strand
CACCTGACCTGTAACGCGACACCTGACCTGTAACGCGACACCTGACCTGTAACGCGACACCTGACCTGTAACGCGACACCTGACCTGTAACGCGACACCTGACCTGTAACGCGACACCTGACCTGTAACGCGACACCTGACCTGTAACGCGACACCTGACCTGTAACGCGACACCTGACCTGTAACGTGACACTAGTCTTGGCATGAGCATGTTCTCGCTGCAGCAGCAGCAGCAGTGAAGTGAAGTGTTGGTGAGACGGCCCTGATCTTCTCCTCTCGGGTTAATGGCTCTCCATGGGCAGCTGGGTCATTTCCTGCCGCTTCAGACAGAACACTGCTATTGATTTCTCCTCTTATTCAATCAGCCATTATCTGCGAAGCTTCGGTTTGGATCATCTGAACCTTTCAAGCAGTTTAAACACATCAGTGTTCCGAAAAAGAACTGACGAAAAACCATGAAGGTCAGTGAGAGTTCCTCAAAAGATAAAATTCTGTCTGTCTCTCTGCAATCTATATTTCTTTATTTCTCTCCCTCTCTCTTCATTTCCTTCTGTCCCTCTGCCCTTTCTTTCTTTTCTCTATCTTTCTCGTATATTGACTGCATCCTTCTGTCTCTGTCTCTCTCTGCAATCTAAATGTTTGTCTCTTTCTCTGTCTGTCTCTCTTTCTCTCTGTCTATCCTTCTTTCTCTGCCCTCTATCTTTCAGTGTCTCTTGTCTCTCTATCCTTTTGTCTCTTTCTCTGTCCTTATCCTACGGTCTCTCTTTCTCTCTGTCTGCATATTCTTCTGTCTCTTTCTGTTTATCTATCCTTCTGTCTCTACTCTCTATTTCTTGTGTCTCTTTCTCTTTCACTCTTTCCTTCCGTCTCTGTCTCTCTTTGCACTCTATCTTTCTTTCTCTCTCTGCAATTTAATTTTAGTCTATCCTTCTGTCTGTCTCTGTCTGCCTATCCTTCTTTCTCCTCACTCTCTGTCTATTGTTGTCTCCATACACTTCTGTCTCTCTCTGTCTGTCTATCCTTCTTTCTCCCCTCTCTCAATCAAATTTTGTCTCTATATCCTACTGTCTCTCTCTCTCTCTCTCTGTCTCTCTCTGTCTGTCCTTCTTTCTCTTCTCTCTCACTCTCTCTCTCTGTCTATGCTTCTTTCTCTTTCTCTCAATCAAATTTTTGTCTCAATATCCTACCGTTTCTCTCTCTCTGTCTGTCTATCCTTCTTTCTCTCTCACAATCAAGTTTGTCTCCATATTCTTCTCTCTCTCTGTCCGTTTATCCTTCATTCTCCTCTCTCTCCACTCATTCTTTCTTTCTGTCTCTCTATCTGCAGACGGTTCTAAACATCTGCAAATATCTGCTTTGCAGATTTTTCTGGAAACAAAGCGATTCAGAATTAGAATTTGAATGAAAAGAGAAAACAAGCACATCTCTGTTGTGAGAATCAATTTGCGTAAGAAGAACAATGAGCGCTGACAAAGCACCGGAGGATTCAGCGCTTCAGCAGATCATCCGCTTTATCGTCTCTGATCCCAGAGTCTTCAACGCACAGACGGAAAACTGACAAAAAACGGCCCAATTAAACGAGCCAGCTAAAATAAAGTGGAAAAATAGGACATTACAATATTATAATGATATACTCTATTAAAAGCCCATACAATTATACGTTACCATTGACAGAATCATACTGATGATTTTACTGTAATTTATTAGTATTTATATTTGTTACTTAAAATAATTGAATGTAACATATTAATTACTGACCTAAACATAAGTCGTAAGACATAAATACATATTTGGTTAATGAAGCAGAAATATAGAATTTTAAATTAGTGGATAAACACATAATAATTACAAGGGCTGTCAAACGATTAATTTTTTTTTAACTAGTTAATCACACTACCCTGGTTCGTGATTAATCGTGATTAATTAAAAAAAATGCAACTGTGAGTAATGCCGTTAAAAATAATTGACGCGATTAAGCACCTAAAATTAATCACGTGCGTTAACACTTTAACTGACAGCACATATTAATTACATACTACACAAAATATTCTGTTTAATATGCGTTTTCTATACAATAATACATAATGTATAAAATAAAATCTAAAAAAAATAAATAAATATCGCAATACAATTACAAAAATTATATTCTAGCAAAAAATATAACAAATAATTTTATAAACACTGACAAGGTTAAAATTGGCGGAAATGTAAAAAAAACTTTCAATCTACAATCTAAAAAAGTTACATTACAATCTACAAAAATTTAAATTTGTATACAATCCCTCAATTTAATTGTTTTTTCTACACACATAAATATATATATATATATATATATATATATATATAAATAAATATATATATATATATATATATATGTATCTTTTTACAGTGAACGGTAACTTTCGTCCCCATAACGAACTGTCGACCAATCAGGGGTCAGCAGGAGACCGTGAGGGCGTGGCCTAACAGAAGTTTGAGCACCTAGAGAACTCTGGCTCCCAAGGTTCCGCTGGTGACACGGTACAGGCTCCCTCATTAGGACAGACACTGGCAAACTGACAGCCTCATTACCTGCAGTCTCCTCAGTGTCGGCCCGGAGCTTAAGAGGAAACGACAGGTGTATTTACCCCGAGCGCCCCCGATTCACCCGCCCAAACGCTGCCGGTTCTCACACACACACACACACACACACACACACACACACACACACACACACTCACTAGGGTCACAACTTCTGCTCAATGAACAAGATGTCTCTCCATCTTCCTCTCTCTCCCTCTGCACTCTATCCGTCTCTCCTCACATGCACTTTCTTTTTCTCTCTGTCTCTTTCTCTCATTTCTTTCCATCTCCACTCTTTCTTTCTCTCTCTCTCTCTCTCTCTCTCTCTCCTTGTACTCTTTCCGTCTCTCTGAGGTTTCTCCTTCTCTCTGCCCCTCTATATTTCTTTCTCTTTCTCCGTCTCATTCTGTCTGTATCTCTCTCTTTCTGCACTCTATCTGTCTCTCTTTTCTCCACTCTCCCTGCACTTTCTCCTTCTCTGTTCTCAGTCTTCCTCTCTGCTGTTCTGTTTCTCTCTCTCTCGCTCTTTTTCTACACTCTCTCTCTCTTCCTGAGAAGTTTCTCATTCTCTCTGCACTTTGTTTTTACTTTTCTCCACTCTCTCTTTGTCTCTCCCTGCACTTTCTCCTCCTCTGTTCTCAGTCTGCCTTTCTGCTGTTCTGTTTCTCTTTTTCTGCACTCTATATGTCTCTCTTTTCTCCACTCTCTCTCTCCATACTTTTTTTCCACTCTTACTGCAATCTCTCTCCATCTATCTATCGGTTTCTTTCTCTCTTTATCTTTGCACTCTATCTTGTCTCAATCCCCCCGTTTCTTCTTCTACGTACACCTTTTCTTCTCTCTGTTGCCACAGAATCTTATAATTAAACACTGTAACCAAATTCAAAAAGAGTAACGTTGCTCTTCTACGAAAAGGAAGCAAAGCTTAAACGCATGAATAAATTAGGAACTACCAGAAATCAAACACGCACTTGACCTCCACGTCTCTGGCTTCCGTTAAACGTGGACACGCTGGACATTTGAGGTGATTACACACGTTACGGCTCCGACTCAGAATCCACCGCTTCGTGTGTTTGGTCTGGTCTCAAACCGCCAGTGAGTCACGAGGAAACGCTTCATTATTAATGGAACAGGCAATTTGTAGGTCAGGTGATGGAATGGAGAAGAACGGAAATATTTTAAGAAAGCGAATGAGTCATGAAAACGAGTTAAAAAAAAATCATTACGCTCGGCGGATTGGCTTTAATCCAATCGCTGGAATTGCAAATGAATCGCGCGGCAGCAAATGAGACGTTTCGACTCGAGCTCAGATTGACGATCAAACCCGCAGCTTTGGTGTTACGAGCATAACGTAACATATAATATTTTTTTTCTAACATAGTAACAAAATTTAACACCTCGATGTTTCAAAATGGAAGAACAAAATGGAACAAAAAAGTCAGTCTCAGTCAAAACGGTCAAAAAGTCAAATGTAGTGGAGTAAAGATACAGATACTACAGTAAATCACAAATGTAGTAAAGTAGAGAGTAAAATTTGTTTATATGTTTTATACTTATTACAAGTACAAAGTAGCCAAAAAAACTCAAGTAATAAATACTTAACCAAAGTAACAAAGTGCTTTACACCTTAAGGTGAGAATCTGTGTCACGCTCTGTGATTGGTTGGCCAGTAATCCAGGGTGTGGCCTTCAGGCCCAAATACGCTGGGATTGGCTCCAAAATTGAACGAGCGGGTTGAGCAAACGGATGGATCGATAGTTGAGTATAAATATATCCCTCTCACTGACAGTGTTCGGCAAACATTTCAGAGTGTGACTGTGAATGTTCCTCCGCAGCAAATAAGGAATATAAATCCCAGTAGAAGAAGCCGTGTGTTAAGAATAAAACTGTGTGTGTGTGTAAAAGAGAGAAACGTTCGGGCTTCCGTGTGACAAAAACCGAAAGCAATGGCAGAAGAGAGGAGACGTGAACGCCAGCGCGTAGGAGAAAAGAAAGCGAGGAGAAGATGGGACGGGGGGAAGAGTGAAACAGGCCTGTCATTTATTCCAGGACGACGGACTAATGAACAGTGGCTGTCATCGGCGTGTCCAGGTCTTAATGGAGCCTGTGGATGGAGGAGAGGGGGAGATCTTGAAACGATACAGTGGCACCCCGACTCACGAATGTCCTCACTAACGAAAAACCCGAGTTACGAAATGCATCTCCGCGAAAATTTGGTCCCGAGTTGCGAAAAAAAATTTGCTATAGGAAACGAGCGCGTCTTGGTCTTACCACGAGCAGGCATGAATGAGAGTCCAGAAGAATGAGAGTCGTTTAATCCTCACGCACATTCAATAAACAAAAAACAACAACAAAAGCACTGGTTAGTTTCAAATGTACTGCTTCCGAAATATAAAATGAGCTGGTGTTCTCCTAGAATGGCTTATGCGCGTCTGGCGTTGCTATAAATAGAGCCGCGCGACTCTGTGAGGAGCGGACACACTCACTCACACACACACACACTTCAAACTCACCAACACAAAACTACATTTTCCCCACAAAAACTTGCAAATAAGGTGTTAGAAGTTCGACGCAGGTGCGCTAATCTGGCTGTTTGTTACACTCTATATGGTCCGGGCGGAACATTCTGATGACGTTAGTTCTGTGTCTGTGTGACGTCATTTCAAGATGGCGGTCACGTTCATGCGAGATTGTCCGCTGTATTATAATATACTGTACCTTTCACAATAAACAATCGCTAATAGGCAATTTAAACAACCACTTTGTAACATGTTTTTATTACATTCCCAATACTTTGTTATTTGTAAAAAAAAAAAATGAACTCACAAACTCATGGCACGGCTTAAACGAAATGTAAAATGCGGCTCAGATAACGAAATTCCCGCCTAACGAAACGAATTAATTTAGTAAGTCGGGGCACCACTATACTTATCTCCGGCCAGCCGAGCATCTGCTGGCTCTTGCCACTGATGTTTTGTAGCCGCAGACGGACCCCCGTGTGATTGCTTTTCCCCCTCAGATGTGAGCAAAAGCCTGGGCTTGAAGTAATGAAGAGGTGTGAGCGCTCAGGTCTCCAGTGTCCGGAGATCGTCTTCTCATCTCGAAACCTTCCGCAAATTGTGCTTTGCCATCTACATTGGTGAAAGCATTTTCCTCCTTCTGTGACCTTGGATGGCGTAGGATTTTTGGCGGGATCTGAGGGTTATTAAAATTGGCGGATTCTGATTGGCTACAAACTCAAGCATTTGAAGATTTTGCGCAAAACTCTTTTCACAAACAATGTTACGCAAAAAAATTCAATCAATGAATGAAGTAAAATGAATGAACATTTTGCAGCGAAAAATATTCCATTAAAAAATTTGCGCAAAACAATAACAAGCATTTCTCTGCCCAAAATATTCCGTTCACAAACATTTTTGCACAAGAAATATTCAATGAAAGAAAATTTCGCCAGCCAAAATATTATATTCAAACATTACGCGCAAAAAAAATGGACTATTCTCCCAAAATATTTTATTGACCATGTCTGCTCAAAATAAACTAAACTAACAAACATTTCTCTGCAAAAAATATTCTACGCAAACGAACATTTTGACGGCCAAAACATTCTATTCACAAACATTTTTGAGCACACCAATTAAATTAACAAATATTTCTTCGCCCAAAATATTCATTCAAAAAATTTTAAGAATTCTGAACATTTTATTATGCCACCGAATTCGTACTTTGCGATAAATACATATTTTCCAATGCGTTTGCATTTGTTGTTGGTTACCGTAGAAGTATCATGATCATCATCACAAATCGTATTCCAAACGAAAGCATCTCCCACACCTCCAGGTCTTCACTACGGACAACCATCTTTTCAGAAAGGCTTTAACGAGCTCTTAAAACGTCCCGCGGCCGTCTTCATCAGCCTTTCAGCGTCGCCCTCTAATCCCGCCGTCCCACACTTCAATTATTTATCCATCACCCAGCCAGGCCGCCTGGCACTTTCCCGGTGATTACGCCACTCGTCTCTGAAGCGTGACTGTGTGAGACGGCGCAGGGCCGTGTTGAACCAACTCGGATTAAACGCATCATTACAAATGAGTTGGAGACGGCGGCGACGCTGCTCTGCATGGGAATAAAACTCGGCGGCAGAATCAAACAGAAGGCTGGGCTGGGACGCAGAATGCCAATAAGGAACGGGCCCGCCTGGCTAAATGCCAAGGGCAAGGGTTTCATTAGCGCTTCGCTAATCCTTCAACTGCGAATATCGAGCTTAGCACTGGTCGGATAGCCGAGGCTTTAGTAAACACGCATCAAATGTCACAATCAATGCTCGGTCCTCGCTTCTGTCGTACCCGTTTGCCCCGTGTAAGAGAAGGACCGGACCGCAGCTCAAACACCATCCGCCTTATCTCTGCCGGGCGCCCGAGACACTTAAAAGACAGCGTGATGACAGAACAGACAGTAATAATCAAGCGCTCCGCTTCGCACACACTCGCTTCTATTCTAATCTATTAGTTATAAAATGAATAGAGAGACAGAGAGGCAGGGGAGAGGGGAAGAGAGAGAAATAAAGATAGAAAGAAAGAGAGAGAAGGAAAGAAAGAAAGGAGGAAGGAAATAAAGAGAAGACAGAGTTAGAGAAAGAAAATTAGAGGGAAGAAGGAGAGCGAGAAAGAGAGAGAAAGACAGGATGAAAGAAATAAAGAACAAAAGAAGGAAAAGCAAAGGAACAGAGGGAAAGAAAGATGGAAAGATGAAAAGGAAAGAAAGAGAAAAAGAAAGAAAAAGAAATAAAGAAAGTGAGTGAGGTAAAGAGAGGGAGAGGGGAAGAAAGAGAGAGAGGGAGACATGGATCGCACACACTTTCGTGTTTGTCAGATAAGAGCAGCCATTTGCTCCGGGCCAATACATCGACTGCAACACACCATCAAACTGTCCACTCGTCTTCAGCGAGGGCAGAACAATCCCGTGTGTCCATCAGCCACAACATCTGGAGATTATCCGTCTCTCCACACGTGGATCATAAAGACACTACATTTACGGCTCTTTCCTAAGGCTTGTCCACCTGAAGACACACTGGCCGACACCTTGGACGTTTACTGCTGATTTGAGCCTGTAAACCTGGCCAATACATTTTTAAAGGAGGAAAAAAAATAAAGAAGCTATATTACAGCTTTGCAAATATATTGATTGTAAAAAAAAAACTGAGAGAGAGGAAAGAAGAGAGAAAGAAAGAGAGAGAGAGAGAGAGAGAGAGAGAGAGAGAGAGAGAGAGAGAGAGAGAGGAAAGAGACAAAGAAAGAGAGAGAGAGAACGAAAGAAAGAAATATGGAAGGAAAAAGAAAAAAAGAAAGACAGATGTAGAGAGGTGAAAGGAAGGAAGGATCGAAAGAAAGAAATAAAGAAAGATTGATAATTTAGCAACACTATTTAACGGCATTGCCAGGACAGGATATAGCAGGCAAAGCTCAATGTGGGACAATGACAGGACAATGTGGCAATGCCAAGACAAGTTATGATTGACATGCAACATGCACATGCAACATCTACATTGTTAGTGAAGTTATACATGCATTTTCTGCACACGGTAAAGCTTTATTATTATGACATGCAATATCTGCATTGTTAGCAAGCGTCATTGTCATTGTCGAGCAGCACTGCCAGGACAGGGTAGAGTGACATTGCCAGGACAGGGGAGAGGGACAAAGCCAGTATAAGATGTTGCCTGGACAGGTTAGATTTGAATTCTTAGTACGGGTTGTAGCAATAAACGTCCAGACATGCAATATCTACATTGTTAGTAAGGCTATAGCGGCATAGTCAGGACATGGAGAAGCCTCTATCATGATATTCAATAGCTGCATTGTTTGTAAGCCATTGTCTGGACACAACAAGCTCCATTGTTAGGACAATGATACATCTACATTGTTGTAACAAAAGTGCGGCATTGCCAGGACAGGGTAGCGCAGTACTGCCAGGAGAGGGTAGAACGGCATTACAAGGACAAGTTAGAACAGTACTGTCGGGACAGGGTAGAGCGGCATGACCAGAACAAGTTAGGACAGTACTGTCGGGACAGGGTAGAGCGGCATGACCAGAACAAGTTAGGACAGTACTGTCGGGACAGGGTAGAGTGGCATTACCAGAACAAGTTAGGACAGTACTGTCGGGACAGGGTAGAGCGGCATTACCAGGACAAGTTAGAACAGTACTGTCGGGACAGGGTAGAGCGGCATTACCAGGACAAGGCAGAGCAGTACTGTCGGGACAGAGTAGAGCGGCATGACCAGGACAAGTTAGAACAGTACTGTCGGGACAGGGTAGAGTGACATTACCAGGAACAAGAGAAAGAAACAAAGCCAGAACAAGATATTGCAGAATTGCAGGACAGCAGAAATGCTGACAGCTACATTTGGTTAGCATTGTTAGTAGCAGGTTGTAGCAGCATTGCCAGGACTTACAATCATTACTATGGTAGTAAACTTTCATCGGCATTGTCAGGACAAGGTGAAGCTTTACTAAAAGGTTGGTAAGCGTCATTTGTCAGGACGGATTGAGCCGTATAGCTGTCACCGGTAATATTGACAGGATAAGGCATAGTGGCAGTGCAAAAACAGGGTCTAGCAGCATTGTTAGGACAGGGTAAAGGAGCAAGGACGAGTAATATCAGCATAGTTGTTACCAAAGTAAGATTGCCAAAGCCAGGACAGGGTACAGTGGCATTGCCAGGACATAGTATAATGCCAGAAAAGAGTAGAGCTGCATTGTTAGGACACATATGATATATTCGAATAATGGGACTGTCAGGACAGGGTCTAGTAGTGGTCAGGACAGGTTATAGCAGCATTGACAGAACATGTAAGTTATATTCACATTATCAGGACAGGTTCCAACTGCATTATCAGGACAGGTGTAGCGGTCTATAGTTTAGCGGAGCTCATGAATGACCTTTCTGCACCAAATACGCGAGGCCTGGCTAATCACAGATGTGCCAAGACGAACTTAGAATACATTATTCCTGCTCTGGCAGCCTTTGAATCCTTTATGACCACGAAACAGCCCATTGTGAAGTAGAGCTCGCCTCGTTTTAATTGCAAATGATCTGATTGTTTTATCATACAATAACCGGCCGACAACCAGATGCTAATTCTGCTCCACACAAAACCGGCGGCAACAAGCCCGTCAGTCAGAATCACAGCAGAGATTGGGAAAAACAATCTTCAGGTTGGATTGTTACGGAGAAATATTAATTCACAATTTTGGCAGTAATATTTCAGCATTATTTTGAGCAACGTTTTGATTTCACTTAAACTGTTTCGTCAGAGTGGTTTTTCACTCTTGAGCGTGTGGGATTGTGGGTAATGTAGTAGAGACAGATGCTAGAGCCGGGCGTGGCAATGCCATTAAGACATGTCCTAACGGTGATGCTAAATTCCCAAACTTGATTTTGTCTTTCGTTCATTCTTGCTTTCTTTCCCTCTCTTTCGTTCTTTCCTTCTATCTGTTCTTCTCTCCATCCTTCTTACTTTCTCCTCTCCCTCTATTCTTCATTCTTCCATCCATCCTTCTTTCCATCCGTCTTTGTTTTACTTTCTCTTCTCTCTTTTTCTTACCATCTTGCCTTCCTTCTTTCTTTCTTTCTTTCCATCCTTCTTTCTTCTCTCTCTTTCTTTCTTTCTTTCATTCTTCCGTCTTTCCATCCTTCCTTCTTTCCACCTTTCCTTCTTTCTCTCTTTCTCGTTTTCTTTCTTTCTTTCTCTCTTCTCTCTATTCATTTTATAATTAATATATGTGTGAATCTGATATCTCGGAATAAATTATTATGTGTTAAATAAGAATAAATCATTGAATTAACGAGGCACCACTAAAGCGAGAGAGTTGGACAGACAGACAGACAGGTCAAATGGCCTAAAGCTGGTGTGAGAAGGAATGAAGTGAAATCCTGCAAACACACAGATATGAACCTGCTCAACCCTCACACACACACACACACACACACACTCACAAAACCCAAGCAGAACAGAGTCAGCGCTCGTGTGTGTGTGTGTGTGTGTGTGTGTGTGTGTGTGTGTGAAGTGCTAATGAGGAACATCAGCCTCGCCGTCTTCTCGCAAATCTGTCTCTTCTGGAACAGTCACTTTCAGCATCTCCACCAGGCCTTTCTTCTCACCCGAGCTTCATTCTCTCTCCAGCAGAACACACACACACACACACTTTCTCTCCTCGATCGGCCGGAAATGGCCAGTGAAGCCGCGGCTGAAGATGACGCTCATTAATTATTGCTGAATATGGAATGATAATAGCGGCGGCTGATATAATTAAGCTCCAGAACCGCACACCTGCTCCAGTCCGTCCATCTCACACACACACACACACACACACACACACACACACACACACACAGTATTTACAACACTCGTTTTGTGAATTTATCCTGACATGACTGTCCAAGTACAAAGTAAACAAAAAAAATACTTAAGTAACAGAGTATAAAAAAATTGATGCAACTTTTACTCTCTACTCATTTTTCATTGAGTATCTGTATCTTTACTCGTTAAAGACACATTACACTACATTTGAATTGACACTTACCGGTACTCTTTACATTGTGATTGTGCAGTTATTGTTGTTGATTATTGTCATTTTTTATCCATTTTGTTCTGCTTTTTTGAAACGCGTGTCATGTTACATTTGATTTCTAAATAAAGAGATTCTTGTATTTTACCTAATTGGTGTTTTCTGAGCCTAAATTCTGTATGAATATTATACTTCAGCTCTTTTAAAATTGGATACTTTACGACTTTTACTCAAGTCTTTTTGGAATTTGTCACTTAGTATAGTCCAGTCATTTTTACCGTCAGGTATCTGTACTTTGGTTTTCAGGTGCTCTTAACACCTCTGATTAAATCGCTCGAGTGAGTTCGGACTTGACTGGATGTTTGTGAATTCAAGAGTCGTAAAGGTGGAACGAGTCGTAGATCATTCCAGTCTCATGAGCTGGCGGATCAGTTCCATCGCTCGGAGAGACTGACAGTGATTTAAAGGGCGTCTGAGGTCGGAACAGAGCCGGAAAAACCATCTTCCAACCCAACCCTCACCAGCATCTCTCTCCATCTTCCCGCCTCAGCACCGCATCACTTGCCTCCAAAAAGCCAATTTAACACGGGACGTTTTATTCGTCTCTGTTGTGCGACAAGGACTGATCATACACTCACACCGTCATCAAAATAGCTCTTGATCGTAATGTGTGTGACAGTGAGTGCCGATTGGTTGGACACATCGGTGTGGCCACACCTCCTGCTCAGAATTGACTCCAGCTTAACATGATTATGAAAACTGATGAATGCTTGTGCAGCCTTTGATCATTTTTCTATGAACGACTTACCTATATTAATGAAAAGACTCATTTAAAAAAAAAAATCATCAACATTTCATGCCAACAGAAAGGCATATTTTTCCTCCATCAAAAGGACTTTTAAACTGCTGCAAAATAAAAAAAACCTATGGTGAAAATAAGACCTAGCTAAAATCTGTTTCGTCAAAAACGTGGATGAAAGCTTTTGCCTTTTTGTTCCTTGATCGATTCGTTATAGCATAGTCTTGCTAGAATCACAATCTGAGTTTTGTGATTGGCTGTTGCGCACAGACGTTTGGAATGTAGCATCCTCTGATTGGTGAGATTTGTGACATTGTAAACTTACGTCCACAATTTAAATCACGTGCCACAATTTATTTTTGCGTTCTCTAAAACATTTACTCCCACAAGAACTGTCCCCAAAATCCCTTTTGAGATCTCAAAAAATTAGCAGAATTCCCAAAAAGCATGTAGACGGTTTATCAGCGCGTTTACACGAGCAACAAACAAGTGATTCGAAAAAAGTCGCCCGGGTCGCCATAGTTTATTCTACAGTTGAGTTTTACCAATTTTATCAACACATTTACCCATCTTAACATTTTGACATACAGTATATTAGTGGATTGAATTGCTTTACCGTGGAAGCCGAGGCCTAAAGTTCAAGTTTATTTAAATAGCGAGACCAACGCAAAGTTTCTAACTGTAAATGTAAATTTCTCTCTGTTGAGACAAATAAAGGTATTCTTCTTCTTCTTCTTCCAACGCAAAGTCACTAGAAAGTGTTCGCTTCAAAACCCCAAATTTCTACCACATCACTGGAGAGCTGCATAAACAACAAGAGTCACCACCTTCAACCCAAAATAAGCCCTAGTGCGAATATAAATACACCCATAAATGGAATATTTGAGCAGTTCCGGCGCTTTCAGGGAAGCCCGGCTTCCTGTCTAGAACAGTCACGAAAAGCCACAGCCAAAGGTTACAGCAGGAGAAAATCAAATAAAAGCTGTGGTGAGCCGGCCCCGCGGCGGCTAATATATATCCAGCGGAACAGCTATCGAGCGCGCGGTTGATGAGCGCGTCAGGATTCCCGCGGTATATATTTGCTAAGGGTCAGAGCGTGTCAGCGTCTCGTCTCCTTATGAGCTCAGAAACAAATCGCATCCTTGGCGGCGTCAATACGGTGGATTTCGAAGCCAAAAGCTCCGCCCGTGCCGCGCCTCCTCGCATCAGCGGAGGAAACGCCGCGTCGCTGTCAGACACTGAGAGGCGGAATGAGATGCATGTGGAGAAGGAAGGCTCTCGCTCTCTCGCTCTCTCGCTCGGCCCTCTAGGCTTCGCCTGCTCCGTGTAATAGGTAAATTCATCAAAGTCAGTCTTGTCTCACTGCACAACCAGGTTAATTGTGTCTGTTTACACATGCACACGGTATCCACACGGTATCCACCCCTCAACCACCCGCGCGTGCCGAGACTGTCGAACGCCTCCACTAGCGCACGGACACGCGACTCACCGCCGAGCGCTTCGGAATGAGGAATTTAGACGATTCTACGGCCTGTGAACTCTTCACGTCATCACAGAGGGAAGAGCTTTACTATGATTAGCTGATTATCTGGATCTTGGATCAATAAATGTCTCGTTTCGAATCTCGGATTAACAAGAAGAGCGACAGATTTTAAGACGCTTGAGGCGAAACCAAACTTTCAAAAGAAGCATTGATAAAGTGGTTTACAAAAACTCGACTCAGTGTGTGTGTGTTACAACAAAACAGTGTTAAAATAAACTATGGAAAGCCAAATTAACAATTAACCTCTGCGGCGACTCTTCAAAACGCATTTCAGTCACTTTTTTTTAGCTTAAAACATCGTCAGTAACAAACACACGTCATAGCGTTTCAGACTAGTCAAAATTTAGTTAAACGTCAAAATGGCTTACCATAGTTCACTCTTCTCCCCCAT
This sequence comes from Paedocypris sp. Pulau Singkep, assembly GCA_017309775.1. Classification (NCBI taxonomy): domain Eukaryota; kingdom Metazoa; phylum Chordata; class Actinopteri; order Cypriniformes; genus Paedocypris; species Paedocypris sp. Pulau Singkep. Next base: position 695,625 of record MU204340.1, on the reverse strand, counting down.
GTTAAGGTTATATTGTCCACAGTCAGGCCAAAAAAAATGCACTTTGTACATCACAATGTTTGGCACATATTTTATTTGGTAAAACCTCCACGGCGACTCTTCATAACACATTTAAGTCACTTTTTACTTGCTTAACACACTGTCATTGAAAATTGCGTTTCAGACTAATAAAAGTGTCTAGTAACTTGTCAGAAATGTCAAATTGGCTTGCCATAGTTCACCCTTTCTTCCCTGTGTTAAGTATTACTCCACAAGATGCCATAAGGTTATATGTATCATGGTACGCTTTGTAGATCAAAAAAACAAGGCAATATGATCAGCAGGTCTCAACTTCTATTTTTCATAGGGTCCAAAACTCACTGGTTGTGCTCACGGAAAGCCATTTCCTGTTTGTAGGTAAACGGACAGCGATGTGGAGAAAAGCAGGCGTTTATTTGCGTCTCAGGCCGGACTAAAAGCAGCGCGCCATCCATCTCACAGCCAGTGAAACCATCTGAGTGGAGGTCAGTGTCTCCGTCCACCATCTTTCATGCCTGACATCTGTTTGCACTCTCCTTCACTTCATCTCTCTCTTCTTCACCGCGTCGTCCACGCTTACACAGTCCCATGAGCGATAGCGTACACTAATGGCTTTTACTGTTTTACCTGCCTTGTGCTTTAATTTACTGCTTGTCGAGTAACACAGAGAAGGACTTTTGGATTCTGTCTGGGGAGTCGAATTATAAAAAGAAAGAAAAGTAAAGTGGAGCGAGGGAGGGAGATTGACAATGTGGCCACTAGGGGCAGTATGAAGTCGACTGTCTTCTAGGTCGTTTTGCGTAAAGGTGTTTCTCCAGCCAATCAAAGATGAGGACTCGTCTTCTTGACAGCCAATCACGCGACTCCCTTGTACAGCTACTCAATCACAAATGTGGAGAATAAAAGCTGCCCATATTTTTAAAACTCGGTACAAGTACAAAGTACCACATTTACGCTTTTTTTTTTTTTTTCGCGTGCAATCTTTACGTTTTTTTTCCAAACTTTTTTTCCGCTTCAGATTTTTCCGTTCATGTCTTTTTTTCGAGACAAGCTTCACATAGCCCTAACTCTGATTGGCTGGTGAGAATGTGATTGGCAGAAGTGTTGAATAGGAAGTGAGGATATCTTAGCGAACTATTCAACGGCAAACACACTCACAAACGTCATTCGTTAAAACGTCCGCCACACTTCCTGCACGAATCCAACCCACTGGACTGATCGAATCACACAACCGCTCAAACGAGCAAAACGTTGACGTGTCTGTTTGCGGCTTCGCGTCTCCTTCTCCAGCGATTTGGCTTCCCGATAAAAGCGCGGTGTTGCGGGAGGAACCGAGCGAAGCGTCCGAGCGGAAGAGACGTCACGAGCCGAATAGCTGAGAAATCCAGTGGCTTGAGAAAATGGGTCGTTATCAAGTTATCACGGGTCCGTGACTTGACGGAGATGTCGGCGAGCGCTAGTTTATCTCCCGCGCCTGCTAGGAATCCCAGTAAATTCATCACCGGCTGACAGGTCACTTCTCCTCAGAGATGGGAATTCATCTCAAACGCTCCACATAGCCAACAACACCACAGGCGTCCCACAATGCCGTGCGGCAGGTCAGAGCAAACGTGTTGGTGCGCAGATAAGGACGTGTCTAGCCCCGCGACCGTAATGCTGTGATCACAAGCGTTCCAGAACATCCGCTCATTCACATTCTAATCCACCGCCGGGCAATATTCCCCAATGTAGGAAAATCTGCTGACACCGCGGAAAAAAAAAAATAAAAAAAATCAGCCGTACCTTCCTGTAGACGATCATGTTGGGAGAGTCCTGATCCGGGTCGGTCGTTCCCGGGGCGGCCGGGTCCTGAGAGGTTTGGGCCGGGCTTGGTTTCTCCAGCTCAGCTTCCATCTGAGTCTGAAGAGCAGAGGAAGACGAGCCGTCACCCAACTGGACAGAACTAAACTACAGCTTGTGCGTTTACACTCTGGCGTTCGGATTTACCGTTTCAAAACCACTAAATTAGTTTGAGTTTGGGTTTTTGGTTTTATTATTGATAATTTCCAAAGCTGTGTAATTTTCCGTTGAGGTAATTTGTATCCTCTATTCATAGCTAAATTAATGGAAATCATTTCATTTGCAAAATTTTGTGCATTTTACGAAAGAAAAACCAGGTCTCTATTACAGCGGTTCTTAACCTTTTTATAATAATAATTATAATTATTATTACACATATATTATTACACTTTGAAAAACACCAGAAAGTTATATAAATAAAATTCAGAAGGGACAAAATAAATTTAAATAAAATGCTGTAAAAAAATAAAAAGCTTCACATTTATTTATAAATGATTCACGTCATGATTCTCGCTTGCAATCATCAAATCTTTTTGTATTTTTTGTATCATTTATGATTTTCTCCTGCATTTTCCAGCCAAAAATGCAAAATTGCAAGCGGAAAAATGTGAAGCATTTCATAGAAACTTACGCTTGATATTTTTGCCATATTTTTTAAATAAATGTATAGAGATCGTAACTTTCATTTTCATTTGCGGCCCTGGCGGCCCAAAGTCACAGAACTGACATTTTTCTTGCGGTCCACTAGGTGGTGCTATGATTAAGAATCACTGCTCTATTATACATACCCAATGGTTACTCGACAAACTTTTTAGTAATCTTCTAATTATAGTAATCTTCTAACTCTTCGAACTCTCCACCTGCATGTTGCGAACTTTCTGCTGTTCAAGCTCCAGTACAAAAAGCTGATCCGTCCTACTTAAAAGTCCCGACATCACCCATCACGTCAGACGCTGGTGTTATCCAGATTCCCACAGCGGTGGGAAATAAACCAACACGAGAATAGAGTGAGCACGTGCGACTAGAGCCGCCGCACAAAGAGAATTTTTAAAAAGCCCAAGGCAGGAAAAATAGCGAGTAAGAAGCAAAGCGCATCCGTGTCCGTCACTCCGACAGCCTCGTCATCACAGATCAGTTCACACTCACTTACAACCACTTTCAGACCTTCTTTAAAGATCAGTGTGTTCTTGTTCTGTCTGTTGTTAGCTTAAAACATACTTAAACATTGTGTGTGTGTGTGTCTAACAATTGGTTGAATTTTAGTCAACAGTAAAGTTGTAAGGAATCAGATTAGTGCCAAAATGATCAAATGTCAATTTCCGAATGTAAAAATGCTTCACGTTTACGTTTGTTTTTTATTTTTCGCTTCAGATTTTTTTTTTAGCTTCCGGTTTTTTCGTTCATTTCTTTTTTTTTTGCGTTTGGACTTCTGGCACAAGGTTCACATGGGGGCGGCCCTTACTCTGATTGGCTGACTCCACTTTACCTCAAGCAGGTAGATTTGTTTTATATTTTATTCATATTTTTTATCTCTATTCGTTTGCATTTGTATTGTATTTTTTATCTTTTTTTTCCATTTTTATTTCTATTGCATTTCTCTCTCTTAACTGCCCCCCTTAAATGCCGGAAGATCTGAAAAAACGATTCACTTCATGTCATACCACGTGTAATGTTTTCATGACAAATTAAGTTAGAAAGTTTGAATTTAAACAACTAAACAACGTTTAAATTGAACCCTGAGAGTGTTGAATTCCAAACACACGGTGCCGTCCCCGCTCCCTTAATTCCCAACAGAAGTGAGTTAAACATGCATACGTTTTCGCAGGGTTTCTTTTCTTCCTCCTCACAAAGTGACATTTTACTGCTGGTGTCGGATCCAACTCTGTGGAAGGGACCGTTGTCTCTCCGGACGCTTCCGGAAAACCTGGAAAACAGCAGCGCAGGAGACTTTTATTACAGAGTTTTATGGAAGTACAGTTGGAATAAGTGTATTCTGGCACACTTCAGGTGTGTGTGTGTGTGTGTGTGTGTGTGTGTGTGTGTGTGTGTGTGTGTGTGTGTGTGTGTGTGTGCGTTTAAGATTTGTGTGTATTTGTGTAGAGAATGCCCAGTGTGTGATTGTCTAAATGTTTATGCTTTAAATCAGTGTCCAGTGTGTGTAAGAGAGAACAAGAAAGCGAGATGCACAAGCAAAAAAAAGAGAGAGAGAAAGAGAGCGAGGAGCAAAAAGGACAGAGAGCGAGGAGCAAAAGAACAGAGAAAGAGAGAGAGATAAATAGAGAGAAAGAGAGACAGTCAGAGAGAGAGAGAGAGAGAGAGAGAGAGAGAGAGAGAGAGAGAGAGAGAGAGAGAGAGAGAGAGAGAGAGAGAGAGAGAGAGAGAGAGAGAGAGAGAGAGAGAGGGATAGCAAGAAAGTGAGAGAGACAAAGAGAAAATGAGAGAATAGAAATGGAGAGAGGGAGAGAGCAAGAGAGAGACAGACAGAAAAAGAGAGAGAGAGAGCGAGAGAGAAAGAAAAAGGGAAAGAGAGACAGACACAAAGAGAGCGTGAGAGAAAGTGTGAGTAAGAGAGAGAGAGAACAAGAGAGAGAGTCAGCGAGAGAGAAAAAGAGAGCAAGAGAGGGAGAGAGACAGACAGAAAGAGACAGACAGAGAGAGAGTGAGAGAGAGGAAGGGAGAGAGAGACAGAAAGAGACAGACAGACAGAGAGAGAGAGAGAGAGAGAGAGAGAGAGAGAGAGAGAGAGAGAGAGAGAGAGAGAGAGAGAGAGAGAGAGAGAGAGAGAGAGA
>MU204340.1:670416-688501 GCA_017309775.1 Paedocypris sp. Pulau Singkep | reverse complement strand
CACTTTTTTCCAAGTCAAAACACGCACACGAGAATTTTGGTCTTACATATAAGTGTTATGGAACAATTGAAAATCTGAAGTGCATATTTTTTAGGTTACACTGTTAATAAAAACAGGACGTTGTGTTTTTTGTAAAAAATAAATAAAATAATAATAATAATAATAATAATAATAATAATAATAATAATAATAATAATAATAATAATAATAATAATAAAAAAGCTATAACGTGAAGCGTGTTTTGCCTTCTCTTTGTCAGCTGAAAACGAACTGTAACTTAATAAATACCACTATAACATGAAATATATGTCTACATAAAGCTTAGATTGTCTGTTTTTTTTTAAATGAGTGTAAGTAAATACAATGTTGTCTGTTTATCTAATTCACATGAATCTAAAGCTTTGACTTTTTGAGCAGAGCAGGTTATTTTAAGTTGAAAAGGAACTGGGAAAAGGAGTTCACTTAAGTGCCTAAGTGACAACACCTGAACTCAATGACTGTGAGCTGCTGATCTTAATGAGCAGCACCAGAGACCAGCAAGTTTAAAAAAAAAAAAAAAAAAAATCAATCAATCACACTACAAATGAAAGAGGGAAATGAGTGAGATGTCAATATGGCCACTAGGGGCAGTATCTGCGAGACTGTGCAGTGTATTTTTACTCACACCATTAAAAATAGGCATTCTCTGCTTTGTGTAGACATGTTTTATGTTTGTGTGATACATATCTATAAAGACTCCTCTAAACAAGGAGAAGGCAAATGGGCGTCGCCTTTTAGCTTTAATTTTTACAAAAATATAAAAAATAGACACTTCAAACTTTCTATTGATGTATAACACTTATACATCAATAGAAAGCCCATGGGGGTCAATAGCCCCTTTCACACATACAGACATTCCTGGCAAAACACCGGAATATTCCCAGCATGCCCTTAGTGTGAACAGACAAATTCCGAGAAAATTAGTTCCGAGAAACATTCCATTCCCGGTTTATTGCCGGCATTCTGCCCTGTGTGAAAGCAGAACGAAGATTCCGGGAAAAAGCACGCAGAAGTTCCAAGTACTAATAATTCGGGCGGATGAAGACATTCATCTCCACATCAAAGTGAAACAAAGGCGCAGCTGTTTAAAGCGGATGATGTCACTAAAAACACCAGGATTTTGAAAGCGCTGTGTGAATAGTTCTTTTCCGTTAAAATGCGGGAATGGCAGCGCTTGTGTGAACAGTCTTTACCGGTAAAGTCACTGTGGTATTTTTCCTGCATTTCGAACCGGCAACTTTTGGGCTGGACACAATTCGGAAGTGTTTTCGGAAGCTTTGGAGAAACCCGACAAATGGCGGATTATATTAGATCTGGCGGCACAAACAGTGATCACCACTGGGGCTAATGGCGACTGCTTCGCACCGTCGGGTCGGAGCCTTGTTCTATTTCAGGAATAGAAAACTCTATTTCTATTTTCCGCCGCTGGAACCCGAGAGATAATCCAGAAACAACGCATGAACGCGGGCGTCCACAAAATCAATACCAGCCATTACGGAGGAGTAACTGTCGCCATGTCTGAAACGCAAACGCACATTAGCGCGGTAATGGACGTAAACGCCGCGACAAACCCGCGACTCCGGGCTGGATGAATAATTTACAGCGGCGAGAGAAGCGCGGACGTGCTTTCCTGTCTCTCGCCCGCTAATCGCATTCCACACGCGCAAGCATTCAGCGGATTACGTGTACGCTAATGCATTTAGCCGATGCTTTTATCCGTTACATTAGCTGGACATTAAACGGACTTCCTGCTCTTCTGGCCAATCGAACGCACAATGGTGGCGACTCAGAACGACAACGGATTTTTTTTTTTACAAACGCAGGAAGCTTTTCTTTAGTTTAGAGTTTACTTTACAGTCATTTGGCAGTATTATTCTTTTATCTAATATTTTAAAAGTCACTTTTACCCAAAGCGACTTACAAAAAGAGGAGCAAGTGAAGCAATTTATCTAAAAATTACAAAAATTTCAATTCATTTGTAATTTTTAGATAAATTGCACGTATTGGGTTAGATCCCGGAGAAGTGGTCATTTGGTGGCTTCGTGATTAGCGCGTAGTAATCAGGCCTGGTGTGTGTGAGCTAATACATCGCGGTCATTATTTTAACGGCGCGTTAATGCGTTTTCTGCGGCGGACATGCGGGAAAGGGCACGTGTTACGTAAATGCCAATTATCAGCGGAGGTGGCAGTGAATAAGTCAAGCATTACTGCGGGCACCACTCCAGGCGCCAGACGCTCCAGAAGATTCCAGAACCACGCAGGAAAAGACGCGCAAGGCTGCGGTTTCGTAGCCTCTTGCGTCTCTTATGGAGTAGTGGCAAAAATATAAAAAGTAAATTTCTAATAAAATGCTTCACATTTACGTTTAGTTTTTTCGCTTGCAATTACGTTGGGTTTTTTATTTTTTTGCTTGCAATCTTCACATTTACAATAAAACTTTTATTTTCGCTTCGGATTTGTCATTCGTTTTTTCGTTTGGATTTTTGGCCCAAGTTTCAGTGGAGGCGGCCCTTTTCAGCGACTTTTTTCCGCTTATTTTTCGTTCATTCGTTCGTATTTTTTATTTTTTTTGTTTGGATTTCTAGTCCAAGGTCCAAACTTTTTCCGCTTGGGATTTTTCGTTCGTTCGTATTTTTTATATTTTTTAGTTTGGATTTCTGGTCCAAGGTTCAAACTTTTTTCCGCTTGGGATTTTTCGTTCATTTGTATTTTAATTTTTTTTAGTTTGGATTTTTTTGATTGGCTGGTGAGAAGGTGATTGACTGGAAGAGGGGGAGGAGTTTAGCGCTGAATGGCATTCATAATTGGAACACCTTCATCGTCGGAGTATTTATTCGCTCTCGCAGCCTGCTCTTGTTATTTAGTGAACATGTATGCAATGTATTTTATCATTATTTTCATTATTAATCATAATACTAATACATTTTATCTGTAAGGCGTCTATTGGGAGCACTGCACATACACAGTATTTTGATGCGAGAAAAACAACAGCGTGTACTTTTATTATGACGTATCTGCCAGCAAAATAATTTAGCAATATTGTGCAAAAATCACTGAAATCAGTTTTTGCACTAATAATAAAAAAGCAGTGAATGTCACGTTGCACATTCACTGAACTTCTCTCACACTTCCTGGTCAAGCAACTGTTAATCATTCTCACCAGCCAATCAGAGTAAGGGCCGCCTCCACTGAAACTTGGGCCAGAAATCCAAACAAAAAATCCGAAGTGAAAATAAAAGTTTCAAATGAAAACGTGCAAAAAAAAAAAAGCAAGTAACATAATTGCAAACGAAAAATAAAAAGAAACAAACGTAAATATGAAGCATTTTCGTTCGTTTCTTAGAATTCTGCGTTTGATATTTTTGTCACCAATCTGATTCCATAGTTTCCGGCCTCCATTGGAGTGAAGAGCGCGGCGGGGCCTGCTGACGTCTGAAGTGGGCTTTGACGCGGCTGTCTGAAGCCTTTGCTCCTGCTACTCGCTCCACAACATGTTTATTTCAAGTGCACTATAAATTCCCTGCAGCGCGGCTGAAGATAAGGTCCAGAGCCCAGGAGCTTCCACTTCAGACTGAGTCCACACACACACACACACACACACACACACACACACACCAACATTTCAGATGATAACGACTCTCTCGCGCACACACACACGAGACTGCGTGAAAAAATACGCAATTCGTTTAGTTTCTTTTGTGGTTCGGTCTGAAAACACGGCGCTCGCACATTTACTCGATTTGAATCATCTTTAGATTAAAAGAATTTAATGCTCAACTTATAGTTTGCTGGGTCTTATTTTAAGGCAAGCGGTTTCTCTCTATATATATATATTAGAGCTGGACCATTAATCATTAAAAGATTGCGATCTCGATTCTACCCCCCCCCCCACGATCTTGATCCAGCATTTATACGATTCTGTCAAACTCAATGGTCTCTGATGAGCTTCTGTCAGCTCGTGTGTGTGCGCGCATCATGGAGAAAATCCGCCTAGTGCCATCATTTAAATAATTTTTTATTAGTGCTGTCAAACGATTAAAATTTTTTAACTAGTTAACTGCACTTCCATGAACAAATTAATCGCGATTAAATGACTTGGAAGCTTGGAATAATGGATAATAGGGTGTAATATGTAAATTAATGTAAACTCAACACTAAATATACACTAGTTTAAATACTGCAAAATAATTTAGGATAATTTCTGTTCAATTTGCAATTTTCTTAGTTTTTTAACCCTTCGTGATCGAGTCACTCTTTATTCGAGATAAATCACACAAAATAGTCAATTTTGGACTGACATGTGTGTTATACACTGCGAGATCGATGAGACAAGCAAGTGTCTGTCATTAAACACTTTCACCTGCTGCTATTTAGGCGCAAAGTAATCACTCTGAGCTTCTGGTCATAATGAGCCACACCTGGGTGACACTAGCGCGGCTCTCTGGGTCTATTCATTGCATTTTCACCAAACTGAAAGTGAAAAAACTGCCACTGTGATTAATGGCGTTAAAAAAAATTAACTTGATTAAGCACTTAAAATGAATCGCGTGAGTTAATTAGTTAACTTTGACAGCCCTATTTTTTAATATATTTAGTCGCGTTAAATAGAACAGATAAACAGAGAGAATGAGTGAGGAAACATGACACTAAAATAAGTCTGATATCAACTCGCACATTTCAGTACCCGACAAAGTATTTTATTCTGAAGTGTGTGTGTGTGTGTGTTTACTGCGGTTTCAAACCAGAAGACGACACTCAGCAAACATCTACAGTTGAGGACAAAAATATTAGCCCCGCCCACAAAGTAATCATTGTTTGATAAGCATTTCAAACGTGCTTTTAAACAGAGCTAATAACTGTGTCCTCAACTGTACATAACACTGTACCTTGGGATGTTTCTTTTTATTACGTTTAATTGTGTTTTTTTCCCTTTCTTTATAACATTATTTACACTACATAATTTTTCATTTCATTTATTTAAATGCTGTTTGACAACCTGATTGTCAGGGTCAAATATGAAAAATAAAAAAAATTCCAGAACGTTTCAAGAGTCTTGAATCGTGAAAAAAAAAAAACCTGATTCTCACTTTATCCAGAATTGTGTATATTTACGTGTATATATGTGCACCTCTGTAAGAATGTGTGTGTGTGTGTGTGTGTGTGTTCTGGTACCAGCTTTGTCGAGATTGGTCAACAGCGCTGGAGCGGAGAGGGTTAACGTCACAATCAGCCGCGGACCCGCGGGACGACGTCAGGATCCCTCGGCGTTCCAGGTCAGCGGATTACTCGCGGGAAAACTGCAATCATCCTTCAGAAATCAGCGCTCGCTCATGAATAATTACAGCACGACCAAGCCAGTTGTTTTAAGGTTATTTATTTATGAAAACTTAATACTGCCATCACTGGAAATCTCTTTTTAACCTCTACACTTTACAGAGATGATGAGCGGCGTATGTAAACAGTACGTTCTCCTTGTAATCCGTAATGCGTCCGTATGTTTTCCTTAGTTTTTGTTATTTTTTTTTTTGTTATTGTGCACGTCATTCAAAACAACCGTCTAAAGTTTCGATGGTAAAATATATGAAGAAACGTCCAAACGACACGATATAAACGAGACTCGATCCCAACCGGGTCTCTCGCTCTCAAAAGTTCGAGAAAACAACATCGAGAGGAAAAAAAAAAAACAACAGCGATCTTTCTCGTACGTCGAGGAAAAACGAAAAAAAGTGCAAGTGAAGTGAAATCGGGAAAAAACCGAACCGAGATCGGAATTGGCGAACGAATGAGAACGAGGGGGAAAAAAAGAGAGAAATTCACATTCACAAGTCAGCGATATTTACGCGCAACGAAACCATCAATGCGTTAAAAATAAGCTAGTGTGTGTGTGTGTGTGTGTGTGGTAATAAACGTTTAAACCGGTTGGGAAAAGCAGTAGAGAATAAATAGAGGAATTCCCTGTGGCGAGGAACGTCAAGCTCTCGCCTCCCTCTCCAGAGGAGGCCGCAAACAGGAAGTGACCTCACGTCCGGTGGGCGGCGGCTCGTTCCGAGAGGCGTGGTGGGATTCCTAGAACAGAATCGATCACGTCAGCTCCGTGTGCGCACTTCTTCATATTACGAAAGAAAGAAAAAAAAACGCCTTCATCACTATCTAGAGCTAGCGGAACTCCAGCTAACAGGCTAACGAGGCAAGCGAGAAAAACGCGGGAATTTCCAGGTAACGGAGGACGCGTGATTGGTCCGGGAATGTCGGCGTCTGCTTCATCAACGAAAGGCACCTCCCCCGTCCCTGACATTGGAGGCGGGACCACGCTGGACTGGGCGGGACCCGGCGGTGTGTGTGGTAGTACGGTCACGTCACCACTAGATGGCACTACAGCAACACAACAGCAAACTAGGCCAGCACCACGCGCACAACCCAAGAGAAAAAGCGTCTACGAGAAACGAAGCTCCCAACCGAATAAATAAATCTCAACGTTCCCCCGGGAGAAGGCGACGACTGCTCATCAGCGTCTCGTACCGCGCCGGCGAGGGAATATTGCTTGGACCGGTGAACAAAGCGCCGGCTTCCTGCCGAATCAGCAAAACGAAAAAAAAGGGAAGTCCTCGTCTGGAAGGCAAAGCCAGCGAGGAGCGTCTGGATATCTACACGGTGAGGTCACGAGTCCAGCCGGAAGCGGGACGGGGCTCAGTTGAGGTCGATGGTGTTGAAGACCCACTCGGTGAACTTCTTGAGCTTGGCGGCGGAGCTCTGAGACTCCTCCTGCAGACGCTGGTTGTCCTCCCACAGACGCTTGACCTGGGCCTGCAGCTTCAGCTTCTCCTCCCGTTCCTGCCGGCACAGAGGAACGTGAGAGGAACGCCGGGCGGGGAACGCTCTCCTCACCTTCTTCAGGTCGTCCTGCAGCATCTTCACCAGAGCCTCCAGCTGAGAAACCTTCCCGCCGTAGCTGGACGGACCCTCGCTGTGGGAGGACAACAAGCGTTAGTGGACTCGCGCTGGGACCTTCCATCCATCCGCTCATCCCTCCATCCGTCATCTCTTCTTCTGGAGCTGCAGCATCTTTTATTTAACACACGGTTTACATGTCTGGGTTTAGTGACGCTGCAGCTCGGGATGGAGGGCGGGACACAGCGGGGCCACCGGCCAATCACCGAGCAGGACGCGAAATATCATATATCATCCTGAGAAGGCGAGAGTGAGATGGACAGAGGAGAGGGAGAGAGCAGGATGAATGGAGAAAGAGGGAAGGAAAGATAAGAGACAAAGGGAGAGAGAGGGATAAAAGGAAAAAGAGAAAGAAGAGAAAACAGTGAGAGAACAACAATAGGTTAGAGAGAGTGGGACGAAGGAAGAGAGAGAGAGAAGAAAAGAGCAGGAAGGAGATAAGTGAGGGGGGGGGTCAAGGGAGAAAGAGAGAGAAAGCAGGAAAGAGAAGAGTGAGAATGAGGGAGAGAGAGAGGACAAAGGGATGATTAAAAAAAAGGAATGATAAAATAAAACTGACTGTGAGAGAAAAAGAAATATTTAAAGCAAAGAAAAAGATGAAAAGAGGATAAAGTAAAAAACAAGAATGAACCCAGGAAATGAATGTAATACCTGAACGGCACAGCAAGTGTGTGTGTGTTTACATATATTAAATGGGTAAAATATAAAAAAATAATAGTACTGTATATACTTGGTTATAATGATTACCGTATTCTTCGCTGTATGAGACGCACTTTTTCTTATTATTGTGGTTTGAATAAAAACATTACAGCCTTATTTTTGTTACTCTCACTGTTTACTGACTTTACTGACTGTTCGTGTTACATGTTTGGCATACAATTGTTCTTAAATTGCTGTTAACTTTTATACAATTGATATAAAATATTTTACTACAGTATTTGGTGCAGAATCTTTTTTTTCTATATTTTACTCCTTTAAAATTGGGTATACGTATATACTAAGTTAGCTGAACGGCATAGCAGGTGTGTGTGTGTGTGTGTGTGTTTAGTATTTATATAAATTGTATAATAATATAAGAGTATAATAGTATATACTTGATTATAATGATTATATACTTATTACTATACGTATAAGTTGGACAGAACGGCACAGCAGGTGTGTGTGTGTGTGTGTGTGTGTGTGTGTGTGTGTGTGTGTATCAAAGTGTAATCTTAAATACTAGGTTATTATACTTAGCTATACTATTATACTTAGTATATACTGTAATAGGTATAACAATATAAAAGTATATAATAGTATAGATAGTATATTTTATATATAAAAGTATATACTCAAGTTATAATTATTAATAAACTTATTATACTTATTTACTCAAGTTATAATTATTAATAAACTTATAAACCAAGTTGGACTAAACGACATAGCAGGGGTGTGTGTGTGTTGGTGTAAAAGTGCAGTCCAAAATACTAGGTAATTATACTAAAGTGAGGCCCTATAGGAACTCTTGTCTGGTCCCCACAACTCTGAAGGCCAGTTTGTGAGGGTCAAGATGATATTCAGGTGTGTGTGTCACCTGGGTGAGAGTCGGGTGTGTGGCACGGGCTGCAGCTCCAGATGTTGAGGAGTGAGTGAGGTCTGGCTGAGGTCCTGAGAGCCGAACATGAAGCCCCTCTGGACTGAGAGGAGGGAGAGAAGCGTGTGAGAAGCAGAGCGTGGCCCTGAGGGAGGTGAGGAGGCTCACTGCGCTGGGGTCTGCGCTCGCCCTCGAAGGCGCTGGCCACGTCCACCAGGTGCGTCCAGTCCAGGCCGCTGTGGGCGTCGGCGTCGGGCAGGGGCATGAGGCCGAGCTCGGGCGGGGGCAGGCGCTGGCGCTCGTGCAGGTCTGCTAGAGAGGTGTCAGACGCTGAGAGGTCACCTAACACAGCCAACGAGAAAGCATGAGCGCGCGCGCGTGTGTGCGCCTGTGTGTGCGCGCGGAACGTCCAGAAACGCTGGCGAAAAACGCGCCAACGAACGAGCGTCGAATCGAAATGACGACTTGAAACCAGTAAAAGACCTTTCAATACAAGCATATTTCAATCCGTCAGTGTTTCCATTAATAACTTTTTCAATTCAATTCAGTTAACACATATTACACTCTAAGAAAGCTCACGCGGGAATAAACATAAACCGAATTCTACACAAATAGTATTCAAACAATCAACTACACGATTGAACTTAAACCAAACCATAGACGATCAAAATCAATAAAAACAAAGCATCCATACAAATAAACTTAAATCAAATCTCTACACAATTAGAGTTAAACTGAAGCTCTACACAAATGGAGTTAAACCAAACTTCTACATGAAGATTTAAACTGAATGTCTATCCTATTTGAGTTCAACTGAACCTCTACATGAAGGTATTTGACTTATACTGAACCTCTACTACTCGAAGAGAGTTAAACTGAAACTACACTAATAGAGTTAAATCAAACCTCTACATGAAAAGTTAAACAATGTCTACCCTGTTTGAATTAAACCCAAAATCTACATGATAAGTTAAACCAAACGTCTACTATCAGAACAGAGGTAAACTGAAACTCTACACAAATAAAGTTAAATTGAACCTCTATGGGAAGAGTTAAACCAAACCTCTACTACACAAAAGAGTTAAACAAACTGCACTAAATTGAGTTAAGCTGAACTTTTACGCAAATAGAGTTAAACTAAACCTCTACTACACAAAGTTTAACAGTACTTCTACACAAACAGAATTCAACTTAAACCTCTACTTCACTATTTGTGTAGAAGTTTGGTTGAACTCTAAAGGTTAACCCAAACTTCTACACGAATAGAGTTAAATCAAACGAATAGAGTTAAACCAAACTTCTACACGAATAGAGTTAACCCAAACTTCTACACGAATAGAGTTAACCCAAACTTCTACACGAATAGAGTTAAACCAAACTTCTACACGAATAGAGTTAAACCAAACTTCTACACGAATAGAGTTAAACCAAACTTCTACACGAATAGAGTTAACCCAAACTTCTACACGAATAGAGTTAAACTGAACATCAGCACAAGATTAGAGTTAAACTGAACCTTCACTTGAGCGTACACCAAAACTCTACACAAACCGACTACACACACACACACACACACTGATAAAGCCGAACCTCTACACCTTTAGCATGAAGTTGGCGAGGAGCCGCGATCTTGCGGATTCTCCAGCTGGTGAAACTCACCCTGCATCTTGATGCCCATCTTGTAGGAGGGTCTGCGCAGGGGAGCGCCGCGTGTGGTGGGCGAGCGGGGCAGCGTGGAGCAGCTGAAGAGCACGTCACTGGCCAGAGCCTGTTCCAGCGCCGAGTCTCCCAGTGACGGCAGACGCTGACCGCGGTAAATACTCTCGTCTGATAGGGTGCGCTGCAGGGAACGCCGACCCGACGCCGCCGACGCCCCCGAGCTACAAGACTGAGGAGAACACAGCACACGCTCAGGTACGTCATAGTGTGTGTGTGTGTGTGTGTGTGTCTGTGTGTGTGTGTGTGTGTGTGTGTTTGAATACGTTCTGTTTTATACTTTATCTTAGCACCATTGGCTATTCTAACGGCCATATTGTTTTTGCTTTCACACAACATTTAATATAACTTATGTGACTTTTTGTTTGACAATAAACGGCACGAGACACAACTAATTTCATCTAAATAAAGAACTAAATAATCACATCTCCTTACACACATCTAAATAAAAAATTCAATAAATGGAACATCTAAAAAAATGAGGTACAATCCATGTCAACTTCACGCTCAGGTATTCACATCATAGAAGAGTGTGTGTGTGTGTGTGTGTTTGAATATGTTTTAGTTAATATACGTTATATATGTTAATATAAAAGGGGGCGGAACTAGATAAGTTGTACTTCTTTCTACTCCCTTTCAAACACGCATTATGGAAATGAACAATATGATTGTACTAGTATTATTATGTTGTGGCTTTTATGTTGTTATTATTTGTCATGTATACATGCTTGAATAAATAAATAAAAAGTTTTATTTTATACTCGATCTTAACACCATTGGCTATTCTAACGGCAATATTGTTTTTGCTTTCACACAACATTTAATATAACTTATGTGACTTTTTGTTTGATAGCAGACAATAAACGGCACGAGACACAACTAATTTCATCTAAATAAATAACTAAATAATCACATCTCCTTAAACACATCTAAATAAAGAATTCAATAAATGGAACATCTAAAAATCCATGTCAACTTCACGCTCAGGTATTCACATCATAGAAGAGTGTGTGTGTGTGTGTGTGTGTTTGAATACGTTTTAGTTAATATACGTTATATATACGTTAATATAAAAGGGGGCGGGACTAGATAAGTTGTACTTCTTTCTACTCCCTTTCGACAGTTTTTTTGATAGCAGACAATAAATGGCACGAGACACAACTGATTTCATCTAAATAAATAACTAAATAATCACATCTCCTTACATCTAAATAAAAAATTCAATAAATGGAACATCTAAAAAATGAAGTAAAATCCTTCGTGTCAACTTCAAATAGAAATGATATGACCCTTCCAGGTGAGACACTGTTAAATATGTCGGTTAAAATATTTATAAATAGATCTGTTAAAAAAAGTTAATAAGAAAAAGTTCATCAATCTTATAACTTAAAACATTTTATTAATCAACATAAACGTGTGATTCTTGTGTGTCCATTTTGGCAACTGAAAAAAACCCAACCTGATCGTTTCTGTTGAAACAATAGAGTGGATTGTTTTGAATCACTTCCAGTGTGTGTGTGTGTGTGTGTGTGTGTGTGTGTGTGTGTGTGTGTGTGTGTGTGTAATCCTGAAAAATGCCTGGCAGGATTTCAATTGACAAACTGAGCGCAAGCCACGCCCAATTTTGTCTTTAGCCCCACCCATGGACAGACCTGATTAGACTCCGCCCATACACTTTGCCCAATAATCACCACACTTTACTACCTTTGAAAGGCAAATATTGTATAGGTGTTTGTTAAATAAACCAGTGAAACCAGTAAGACGTTGAATTTAAGTAAAAAAAAAAATTTATATATTTAATAACGACCAACAATCGGTTTGGATCTTCTCCGGCCTCACACACCTTCTCCTGGTGATGAACGATGCGAGGAATGTTCTGGCCGTGGAACTTCTTGACGTCTTCCTCCGCAGAGGACTTGCACATGGCTTGAGGAGCGTGTAGAAGCGAAGGTCTGACCTGCTGAGAAGAGCCGGGCTCTGGACCTTCACCCGGTGATCTCCTGGAGTACCACAAGATTACAAAATCAGCAAAGTCCACCATGTTAAAAATGCCATCGCTATTACACCTTCTTTCCAGAAGGTGGCAGTCATGTATTACTTAAAAACATGGTAAATGACCAGCAAAGGAAACGAGTTGCACTTTATAGTTTTTTTTTTTTTTTTGCCTACTGTTTTGTCATTTTGTCAAAACACAAAAACACAAGCACTTTCACTTACTTATATAGCACCAAAAGGGCCAAATTAAAAGAAAAATATGCCAAAGACAGTAAAAGTTGCCAAAGACAGCTATAATCGAATAAAACGACAAAGGGAATAAATGTACTCATTTAAATCATAAATATACAATGGAGAACCAAAACCGCCATAATCAGAATAAAAAGACAAAGAAAATAAAAGTAGTCGTTTTGTAATTACAAATATACTTAGGAGTATTAAAATCACTATAATAGAATATAAATGACAAAGACACTAAACGTACTGATTTGTTAAATTGTAAATACACAGTGGAGAACCAAGACGGCCATATTTAAAACTAAATGACAAAGACAATAAAAGTAGTCATTTAACCGCTATGAGTAATAAAACCGCTATAATCAAATAAAACGACAAAGGGAATAAATGTACTCATTATTTACATTATAAATATACAGTACAATGAAATATAAATGACACTGTGTACCGTATTTGTTAAAAAAAAAAATTAAAAAAAAGTCAGCATTTTGCTTCGCTATTTCCCAAAGCCTTTCTCCACCAAGTGTAGGCAAATGAGTGGGTGTGTCCTAGTTGTGCCACTGTCATTGGTCAATTCGTCGAAATGTGATGATGGGCTGCCTTCACCCATTAGAAATTGACCAATGACTGCGCAGTGACCATCAGGACACGCCCACTCATTGACCTACAGTAAAAAGGACATTTTTAAACCGTCGGCTCCTCCACACTTACTTGCGAGCGTCTCCGAAGTCGACGGAGTTGATGGTGCTGCCCGGTTTCCTCCAGCCAATCAGGAACTTGCTGGTGGCGCCCTGGCGCGGGTAGAAGCTCTTGGGCCCGGGAGACACGGAGCTCTGCGAGGAGGAGGAGGAGGGCGAGGTGGCGGAGGAGGAGGAGTCATCGCCGCGGGGCGAGCCGTGGCTGGAGCCCAGGAGGGCGGGGCTGCCCGAGTGACGTGAGCTGGGGGCGGAGACGGGCACAGGTTCGTTAAAAGGTCGCGATCTCGATTCTGCCTCTTCACCATCTGAATCCAGCGTTTAGACGATTCTGCCGTTAATAAAATATCTAGAAAGTATCTAGATAGAAGGTGTTTTCTAGACATAAGCCATAAGTTTCTAGAAAATATCTAGAAGACACTAGACATAAGTATCTAGAAAATGTCTGAAAAGAATCGTGATCTTTAAGCAAAAATAACCGCCATTCCCATCGGCTCTAGGACACGCCTCCCGGACACTCCCCCAAGAAGACCAACCCACCTGGAGAAGGAGGGCGCGTCGCTCAGGCCGTAGGCGCTGCTGTCCCGCACCAGCAGGTGAGTGGGCGGGCTGCGGGTGGCGGAGGGGGCGTCGCCGGGGGGCTCGGCCGCGGGAGGGGAGCGCTCCAGCAGGCGCCGGCCCCCCTCGGTGGGGCTGTGCCAGGGCGAGGCCGCGCGCAGAGAGGTGGGCGGGTAGGAGGTGGCGTCGATGCCGCTGTCAGCTGACGTGCCCTGCAGGTAGCCGCCGCCCAGTCCGTTGGGCTCCGGGTCGGGCTGCTCCGCCAGCTCAAACCACTTGTCATCACTGTGCCCGCCACTGGAGGTGCTGGAGAGCGTGTTGCTGCCCGAGTGAGAGTACACACCCTCCGACTGCGCACACACACACACACACACACACACACACACACAATCAACCATCTGATCAATCTCGCCAGGACACTAGATCGCTTCAGACACGTTAGTGATTGGACGACGAGTCGTTTTCTCATGCTGAACTCAGACAAAAAACCCAATTGTTGATTCAAACTTAGAGACTTTGAAGGCGCCGTGACTTTAACAAAGGCTCAGAACCTGAACTTGAACTTGAACCCGACGCGCCCAAGGCCAAAGACGGGATGAATGACACGGGAAGAATGCGCTCTTGCTTTAATATTAAACACTGGCAAATAATGATGAAAGATACATTAATACAA
The DNA here is from genome assembly GCA_017309775.1 of Paedocypris sp. Pulau Singkep. Taxonomy (NCBI): domain Eukaryota; kingdom Metazoa; phylum Chordata; class Actinopteri; order Cypriniformes; genus Paedocypris; species Paedocypris sp. Pulau Singkep. The sequence continues at coordinate 674,067 of MU204340.1, read as the reverse complement.
AGTGTGTGTGTGTGCTATTAGGTTATATTTATAAAAAATGAAAGTTGTTCATGGAACTTTAAAATTATCATTGTGTAAAAAATGTTTTAACACATCAACAAAACACACTAAAAAGAGTATGTTCTTATGTATACCTTCATATTTTATTATAACTGCATAACACACACACACACACACACACACACACACACACACACACACAGGAAATCAACAATCTGATGAATCCGACCCAAGGCCAAAGACGGGAATGACACGGGAAGAATGCGCTCTTGCTTTAATATTAAACACTGGCAAATGTGTATATCCATATATATATATATATATTACATTGTTAACAAGTAATCTGTAAATCACTTTTTTCTCGTACGTGTGTGTATTATAGGAGCATGCCTAAACCAAAACAAATGATGATGAAAGATAAATGACTAAAAAGTAAGTGTGTGTGTGTGTGTGTGTGTGTGTGTGCTATTAGGTCATATATAAGATATGAGAGTTGTTCATGGAACTTTAAAAAATAATTAAAAACGATAATAATTTTAAATACATCAACAAAATACACTAAATAGAGTATGTACTTATGTATAGCTTCGTATTTTATTATAACTGCATAACACACACACACACACACACACACACACACACAGGAAATGAACGTTCCAGAAGCTACAGACGATCTGATGAATTCTACGCGCCCAAGGCCAAAGACGGGATGACATATTAAACACCGGCAAATAATGATGAAAGATACATTAATAAAACGTGTGTGTGTGTGTGTGTGTGTGTGTGTGTGTGTGTGTGTGCTATTAGGTCATATATAAAATATGAAAGTTGTTCATGGTACTTTGAAAAAAAAATGTAAATAACAATAATTATAAATACCTTGCATCAACAATACACACTACGTAGAGAATGTATTTATATACACACCTTCATATTTTATGATAACTGCGAGTAGATTTGTAGATTTATAAATGTAAACATACTGTATCTAAGCACAAGTAAGTCTGTGTAGCGTATTTAGCTTGAGCCCGCATATACAATTCAAGTTATTTATGAAACTAATGTAAAAAAAATACATCATATTTTATATTTATATATATAAATATATAAAATAATTATATGTATAGCTTCGAATTGTATTTATTTTATTACAGCATGAGTTTATATACGTTTTGTGTCTACATAAATGTATAAACATTTATATTGTATTTATGCACAGTTTAGTATGTGCTGTGTATTAATTTGAGCTCATACACACATTTGCTGTTTACAAGTTATGCAACCGCGTAAAAAAAAAATGTATGTAATCATAATGTTCAACGTATAATTTAAAAAAAACTCCCTTGTGTAAGTCTCTTATTTACATATCAAACAGGCCGCTGATCAAGGCGGGGGCGGAGCAACCCACCTGACTTCCCTTCTTGGGTGAAAGGTGAATGACCTGCTCCTGCCTCTGGATGCGCGGACCACCCGAGTAGGAGGGGCCAGGCTTGGAGGCGGGTCCGTCTGCGCGAGAGGAAAACAGGAAGTGATTCAGAGCCAACCAGGCCATCCAGCCTCATTTGCATATTTGAATAAACGGCGTTCCGCGCAGGAGCGAAGACAATGAGGACTAGCGACGGAGCGCTCCCCTCTTCATCCGAGCGCGGACAATGGGAACGTGACAAAACCTGGTTTGACAAGTCGAGCTTCCGCGCGCGATTCAGGACGCGGCGGGCAAATTAAAGCATTGTGTAATTCCTGCGTAGTTACATAAAGGCGGCTAAACAAAAATAGAGCGCGAGCAATTAAAGCGCGCAGGCCTCGGGGGGGATGAGTGAAGAACACCTCCGCACTCGCGCACACACACACACACACACACACACACACACACTTCATTAAAAGCAGGAGATTTCCTCGCGTCTTTCAGCTCGTTCGCAACTCGCTCGTATCGTCCCGATAAAACCAACTGTCCCAATTATGATTCAATCAGACAGTTTCCCGTAGCGTCAAAGCTTCTGCTAGAATTAGCACGGACTCCAGTGGAAGTGTTTCCCTGACAACAGTTTCCCACAATTCTGTAAAGGACACGCTGTGCATGAAGCGGAATGGTAATAGCAGGAAGTTGACTATTATCAACTCAACGAATCCTGAAGAACAGTTTAGTCTGAATAATCACCAATGTGTCTTTAAAATGCCCCTGAAGCTCCTAAAAGTGGGAAACCACTTTTTGTTTTTGCACCAAGCAACTTTTACTTTCTACTTGACTACATTGTGGTTAAATATTTGTACTCTTTACTCCACTCCATTGGAGTAGACAATCATCGTTACTTGATGCATTGTGATTGTGCGAAACAAGTCGGCACCTTTTTATAAGTCGTGCTTACTGGGTGGGGCAATATCACCATCTGCAGGATGTTGAAGGTAATGGTTGCAATTAACGTGCTATTAATAAGTTTTTTTTTATTTCATTGTATACTACACAATTGGAAATGGTGACTTAGATGATGTCTTTTACAGTATGGTTTTCAGGTACTCGGGTTTACAGACGCTAGAAGCTTCTGGAGTCCACACATGGTGGGACAGTGGGTTCCAGCGGACACCCGACGTCGTCTATCGTTAAGATTAGTGCATCTGAAATTTCAATACGGCGAAATACTAAAGTCCAATTCGTCTCTCATTTCCCCGATAAAGCGACAGGATGCAAGGCCTGGGCAACCAAACCGCGAGGCCTCGGCAACCAAAACGCGAGGCCTCGGAAACCAAAACGCGAGGCCTCGGCAACCAAACCGCGAGGCCTCGGTAAAAGGGGATGCCGTGGCAACCGTATTGTGACGCCCCAGCAACCGAAATGTGACATGTTAACAACCAAAACGCAACGCCTCGGTAACAGCCTGTGCCTTGGCAACCGAAACGCAACACCTCAGCAATCGGATAGAGACAACTCAGCAGTCAGATCGCGAGGCCTCGGTAATCAAAAATGGAAATGTAAAGCCTTGTCAACCGAAACGCGTCGCCTCGGCAGTCGAATAGGGTTATCGGGTAGGACTCGGCAAACTCGATAATGGAATGTAATGTTTCGGCAATCGAGATGCAACGCCACAGCAACCGAAATGTAATGTTTCGGCAACCAAGATGCGACACCTCGGTAACAATCGATGCCTCGGCAAGCGGACACAATGTCTCAGTAGCGTGATACAACACTCAAAAAAAAAAAATGACAGGATGTCTCAATAACATAATAGAAAACCTTTAGAACTCACAAGTCACCTTGTTGCAAAACAATGTAAACAACTGAGGGAGGGGGAGGTGGAGAAAATGAGGGAAGTGTGGAAGTCTGCGCTTCGAGGGTTAAACCAGGCCGTATCCAGGCAATGGATATTCTGAAGTCACTTGGTTGTTGACGTTACGGCAACCAAGACGTGGTTATAATTCTGGTCCGTGGCCACGTGGTTCATCAGCCCAAACGCACCCAGACCAGACCAGACCAGACCGTGTCCGGTGACCCCAAAAGACCCGAAATAGCCCAGTCAGACGGTTAAAAAAAGAAAGCGCCACGACGTCAGGCGTCCCGCGGCGCGAGAAGCAAGCGGGGATAGTGGAGACGAGGAAGAGAAAGGCAGAAAGGGGGCGGCGGTGAGTCACGGCGCTCTTGGACCTTGAAGAGCAAGT
>MU204340.1:633984-662363 GCA_017309775.1 Paedocypris sp. Pulau Singkep | reverse complement strand
TATTTTTACATCACATTATGTTTCATTCCGTTTAATTAAATGTAAAGTAGTATAAATAATATCTGTATTGAGAAAAGAAATTGTGAAAAGAATCGTGATCTTTATTCTAAGCCAAAAAATAGTGATCTCATTTTGTCCAGACTCGTGCAGCTCTAGTGTGTGTGTGTGTGTGTGTGTGTGTGTGTGTGTGTGTGTGTGTTCAAGTTAAAGTTCAGAGCATCTGTAAGGCGCTTTTCACAGTTTTAACTGCCTCTTTTGACTGTTGATTTCACTGGTTTTCTTTAGTTTGAAAGCAGCTCCATCATTTCTTTCCCTCAGAGTGCCTAATGTGTGCGTATGTATGTTTTAATGTCTTTAAAGAGAATTCTTTAAAGATATTGCGGCTTTGCATTGGTCTCGAACGAATATATTAGTGCTGTCAAACGATACTTTTTTTTAACTAGTTAAATCGCACTTCCCCAACCAAATTAATGGTTTTGAAGTAAAAAAAAAAACGGAAAAACAGGCAAAACCAGAAGTGCAATTAATGGAGTTAAAAATATGTGACGCGATTAAACACTTTTAATTAATCGTATGAGTTAACGCGTTAACTTTGACAGCCCTATAATATATATATATATAAACTTGAACCAGTAGGTTCTGACGCAGACCTTTTTTTTTTTTCGTCGTCTTTCGCAACTTTGTCGTGGAAGCAGGAAAATCACGCGAGAGAAGACGGGCGGAATGGCCCAGCTGGCCGTACCTGCGGGGCGTGGCGTCCTCGTGAGGGGGGATGATGACGACCTTCACGGTGACGGAGGTGCGCAGCAGGTCGATCATCTGCTCGTGCGAGAGCGTGGCCACCGCCACCTTGCAGATCTCCACCAGACGGCTGCCCTGCCTCAGCCCCGCCTGCCAGGCGTACCCGTACGGCTCCACCTCCGCCACGATGCCCTCGTAGTTGACGTGGAAGCCCAGCTGACCCAGTCCGTTCCTCCGCAAGGTCATCTCGGAGGTCTCGCAGCCTTTGGTGAGGAACTGCGACGGAGGGAAATTCATCGGTTTATTTCAGAAACACGGACCTGTGGCACGCGGCATTTTTATCGTGGTAGTTGCGGGCAAACGGCGAATATTATAAGATGAGGAGACCCAAATTTAGAGGCTAAAAAAAAACTTGCTGGTTGCTTATAATCGATATTTTTGATTATAATCGATCGATATTCAAAAACGCGCCAATATTTTCAACTTTCAAGTGGTGGAGCAATCACAAATAAGCGCATATCTTTTTATTCACTTTTAGTTTTTATTAGTTCAATAACAGAAATAAAGATACATTAGTGACGCAACCACTAATGGGGGGGCTAAATAACGCGTTTCATTAATTACTATCGGAACAGAAGAAGCATCCGGTAAATTAGCGCTAACGGCTAACGACTGGAAACAGTGTCCAAAAAAACATTCAAAAACTGTGGAAAACAAAGAACACAGATAAGGAATCGATAGCAGGGAACAGACACAAACAAAACAGTGGGAAGAAAACTTCGGGAAGCTTCGAGTTGCTCTCGGGTTTCCCACACAAAACAAAATCAAGACGATTTAACGGGTCAAATTTCTATAACTAGTGAAAGATGCATAATTAATGAGACTGAGATTAACGTAATTAAACCAAAAATGTAAAATATATATATATATATGGGGGGGGGCTTGTATCGTTACATCATCATAAAAATAAAGAAACCCGAAGCTTCCAGAAGTGAAACAGTGTAGGTTTTCTTCCCACTGAGAATGTTTCTCGCTTCTGCCGTGGTTTTTTTTTTTTCCAGGAAACTGGTTTCTATGGCAACAGAAGTGCTTGCAGTGACACAACAGGAAAGGGCCAAATGAAGCTGCATCCATGCAAAAGCTCTTCTAAGAATCGTCAGATGGCAGAATAAAACCATAACTGTTCAATACGCTTGGCTTAAGATTCGACACTGATTTATGGATGTAAGACTTATAAATCACGGCGTCCGTTTGTCACCACACACTCAGTCCAGAGTCACTTTTGAAAACACAACTACCGAAGTTTAAACTAGACAACTAAATGCAATGTAATGCGCACACTTAGAAACGCAGAAATGCTCCGTAATTATAATAAGTGAATTTGTTTCAGAAAAAGTTCACAAAAGAAAATCTCACAATATTTACCACTCGCACCAACAAAATCAAGACGATTTAACGGGTCAAATTTCTAGAACTAGTGAAAGATGCATAATTAATGAGGACTGTTAATTCAGAAGCCCCTCCCTTGTATGATACCGACCTATCACTGAGGGGGACGGGGAAACATTTATTCGCACGCAGGAGAGCAGTCAATCATTTTTTTTTATCGGTGTGAGAACATTGAACGCTTTTAAACGCAGCACCAAAAATTACAGAAAGAAGGAGAGAAAAGGACAGAAAATACTGTGAGCACGGCGGAAAGGAATGAGGGGGAAAAACTCTTTTCTGTGTTTGATTACAAATGTCTGAATAATCAATCAGAGTCAAATTGAGAGTAATGTAGCTCCATCTGTTAATCGTTTGGATTTGTAACACCACCAATATTTCCAATGTAAAAAATGTACGTACTGGCAATTTTCACTGTAATTCCAGAGTTCCGCCCACTCTTCCCTGTCACGTCCTTTATTTAAGGGTTTTAGTCTTTTATTTCAATGGTGCAAGTCATAAATGATCATTTTAATAAATCATCTTCTTACAGTCAACATGAGCTAAAAATGACCTAGCATCTCACCATAAAGAGCAGCTAAAGAAATTAAGAAATCAGAATCTTATCCTCAACAGCTTCATAAAATCTTGTAGAATCTCATCCTCAACAGCAGCTGAAAATCTCATAATCTCGTAGAATTTAACTCTCAACAACAGCTAAAATATCGTAAACAACTTGTAGAATCTCAGCAACAGCTAAAAATCCCATAAACATCTCGTAGAATCTCCCTATACAGCAGCTAAAAATCTCATAAAAATCGCGTAGAATTTAACTCTCAACAACAGCTAAAATATCGTAAACAACTTGTAGAATCTCACTCTACAGCCGCTAAAAATCTCATAGAATCTCAATCTCAGCAACAGCTAAAAATCCCATAAACATCTCGTAGAATTTCACTCTCAACCGAAAGCTGAAATCTCTGTAAAATATAGAATGTCACTCTCAACAGCGGCTACAAACCTCGGTAAAATCTCGTAGAATCTCACCCTCAAAGATTGCCAAAAATCTAGTGGAGTATTTAAAGCGTATGTGAAAGAAGACAGAGTGAAACTGACAGATTGTTACAAATCGCGCAAATCAGTCCCGCGAAGAATTTGCCAAGGAATAAACGTTACGAGTTTGCGTGATGTAACATTACAAGTAGTGAGTGACGCGACACAAAACAACAGGAAGCTTCGAGCCAATTTTGAACCACGTCACAACATTGTAACGAACCGTAACCATCGAACCGTAACGAACGCAAAGTGAAGCCGCCGTACCTCCAGCCGCTTGACCACCTCGCGGAAGTCCTCGGTGTTGTTGCTGATGGAGCGCAGGGAGATGTTCTCGCCGCGCTCGTAGTAGATCTTCATGGAGGCGGGACTTCCCATGGTCCAGCCGATGACGTCGCGCACGGCGCAGTTGAAGACCACGCCCTTGGCCTCGGGGTCCACCAGCACCAGGAAGTCGTTGGAGACGGCCAGCAGCGCCTCCAGCTCTCCGCCCGCCTCGTGGTCCTCGGCGTGGACGGGCCAGGTGACGGCGCCGGCACTGCGCAGCTCCGCCCCCGGGTAGGGCCGGCTCTTCTCCTTGCGCTTGTGGGCCAGCGAGATGAAGGGGAACTTGCCCGAGGGGTCGATGGGCGTGCTGGTGACGTGGCGCTCCGCCAGGTCCCTCAGGTACTCCTGCCGCGTCCGCGTGGCCATGGCCTTGAACTTGTCCGACTTGTGGGCGGCGTTCTCCGCGTTGATCACCTTGGCCAGCAGGAAGTCTCGGAAGACGGTGGACTTGGGGAAGGTGGCGTCTTCGGGAATGGGCGGTCCGAACGCCGGAACGTCTCGCGAGCGCGCCACCGCCACGCTGGAGGGGAACACATCACATTACACGTCAAACCCGGGGAATATCAACCCGTCTGTCCTCATCAGAGTCTGTCTGTCCTTCTGTAGTCTGTGTAATGTAGAAGTCTGTCTGTCTGGACGTCTGGAGTAGTTCCTGCAACCTGTCTGTCTGTATTGCAGCAGTCTGTCTGTCCATGTCATGTCTGTCTCTCTGTCTGTCTGTCCATGTCATGTCTGTCTCTCTGTCTGTCTGTCCATGTCATGTCTCGCTGTCTGTCTGTCCATGTCATGTCTGTCTCTCTGTCTGTCGATGTAATGTCTGTCTGTCCATGTCATGTCTGTCTGTCCATGTCATGTCTCGCTGTCTGTCTGTCCATGTCATGTCTGTCTCTCTGTCTGTCGATGTAATGTCTGTCTGTCCATGTCATGTCTGTCTGTCCATGTCATGTCTGTCTGTCCATGTCATGTCTGTCTCTCTGTCTGTCCATGTAATGTCTGTCTGTCTGTCTGTCCATGTCATGTCTGTCTGTCTGTCTGTCCATGTCATGTCTGTCTGTCTGTCTGTCCATGTAATGTCTCTCTGTCTGTCTGTCTGTCTGTCTATGTGGTGCAATCAGTATGTATAGCTATTGTCTCTCCGCACGTCTGTCTGTATCTGTACTAGTTCCTGCCACCTGTCTGTCTGTATTTCAATTTTCTGTCCGAACGTCTGTCTGTCTGTAGTAGCTCCTGCAACCTGTCTGTCTGTCTGTCTGTCTATGTGGCTGTATTGCTATAGTCTGTCCAAGCGTCTGTCTGTCTGTAATAGTTCCGGCTAACTGTCTGTATGTATTGCTATTGTCTATCCGCACGTCTGTCTTTATCTGTATTAGTTCAGGCAACCTGTCTGTATTGCAATTGTCTGTCTGTCTGTCTGTCTGTATTAGTTCTGGCTATCTGTCTGTCTGTATTACAATTGTCTGTCCGTCTGTCTGTCTGTATTAGTTCTGGCTATCTGTCTGTCTGTATTACAATTGTCTGTCTGTCTGTCTGTCTGTATTAGTTCTGGCTATCTGTCTGTCTGTATTACAATTGTCTGTCCGTCTGTCTGTATTAGTTCTGGCTATCTGTCTGTCTGTATTACAATTGTCTGTCTGTCTGTCTGTATTAGTTCTGGCTATCTGTCTGTCTGTATTACAATTGTCTGTCTGTCTGTCTGTATTAGTTCTGGCTATCTGTCTGTCTGTATTACAATTGTCTGTCCGTCTGTCGGTCTGTATTAGTTCTGGCAACCTGTCTGTCTGTATTACAATTGTCTGTCTGTCTGTCTGTATTAGTTCTGGCTACCTGTCTGTCTGTATTGCAATTGTCTGTCTGTCCGTCTGTCTGTCTGTATTAGTTCTGGCTATCTGTCTGTCTGTCTGTATTAGTTCTGGCTATCTGTCTGTCTGTCTGTCTGTCTGTATTACAATTGTCTGTCCGTCTGTCGGTCTGTATTAGTTCTGGCTATCTGTCTGTCTGTCTGTATTAGTTCTGGCTATCTGTCTGTCTGTCTGTCTGTCTGTCTGTATTACAATTGTCTGTCCGTCTGTCGGTCTGTATTAGTTCTGGCTATCTGTCTGTCTGTATTGCAATTGTCTCTTCGAATGTCTGTCTGTCTGTATTAGTTCTGGCTATCTGTCTGTCTGACTGTATTAGTTCTGGATACCCGTCTGTCTGTTTTGCAATTGTCTATTCGAATGTCCGATTGCAATTGTCTGTCCAAATGCCTGTCTGTCTGAATGTCTGTCTGTCTTGTGTGTCTTAGCGCCGTCTACCTGTCTGTCTGTTTGTCTATCAGCAGTCTCTCTGCTTGTGTTGTGACAGTCTATCGGGCGTCTGTTTGCCTGTAACAGTGTGTGTGTGTGTGTGTGTGTGTGTCCGTCCGTCTGTCTGTCTGCTTCCTGTAACAGTCTCTACATTGTATCCAGTGTCTGTCTGTGCAACTTTGCAAGAGAGTCAAAAAGATCAATCACAATGCGTGAGAAACAAAGTGTGTGTGTGTGTACGTCAGCAAACACGCGGCTGGAGGACAAGCGCGGATCTTTCACACGCGGCACCAGCGCTCTGGATGATCTCCAGCCACCTCGGCATATTTGTCTGTCTACTTCAGGGCTTCATCTCTCCCCTGCTTCCTGTGGTCTGGAATGCCTGGAACGTCCAGCAGCGCTGATCCCGGCCCGGCCCAGATCTCAGACTGATACGGACCAACACACTGCTGGAGCTGCACATCACACAAGCGTGTCGGAATATCCCCTATGTTTCGATATCGATATCCTCACAGTCAAACATCGGTAATCTAACAGTCGCCACGAGCTGAAAAAGTCGTTCGTTTAGTTCATTGGTCCCAAACCTTTTCGACGTCACGGACCGGTCAACGTCTGACGGGGGTCATTTTTCATAAATTAATAAATCAAAATGAGACTTGATTTTATTTCCTCGTTTATACTTTGAACAAATAAAGATCTACAGCTTAGAAACAAATATTTTTTGGAAAAGAATAAATACAAACAGCTTAGAACAAAATATGTGTTAAAAGAACATTTTGGCTTTCAAAATCATTCTCTGTTTGCATCACTGCACTCTTTTACAGCATCATAATGAAGCAATTCTACTACATGATAAGTTTGCTTATATACTTAAATACTTAATTTAGAGAAAGTAAACGCTAACATGTGATGTTCCATTGAACTTTACATTTACAGAAAACTACCGAAACACAAAAAAACTTTTAACAAATATTTAAAAACATTTTAAAAACAATTACAAATTGTTTGCGGGACGAAAAGTCTATTTATGGACTTTGGACCAAACAATAAATTGAAATTGAATTGATTGAATCAAAAAAAAAAAAAAAAAAAAAAAAAGTGACTAGCGAATTAGAACGAAAGTGTAGCCTCACGAAAATGTGACTATTGCGAACCAAAACAATAATAATATTAATAAAAAAAAACAAAAAAAAAAAAACACACTTGTTTTTTTTTATATTTATACATTTATTTTTGGAACTAATCTGATTCCATGCTCCAGTCTGTATACTTTTTATTTTAATATTTTTTGTATATTTTTTTTCACGGACCAGAGGTCAACGGCTTAGATGACAAACAGAGTTAAAGCAGTCACCAAGTCGCACTTTATGAGTGTGTAATGCGTTTCAGAGCTTGTAAAATCCCACCAGGTGTAACATTTGGGCTCATTGAACAAAAAGACGACACAAAAACCCTGAAAGTGTATTTAGAGGATGAAATACATGAGAGAAGAGCTTGTGGCGTGTTGTTGAGAGCGAGCGGAATGACTTCATTGTTGTGGCCTGACCCTCTTGGCTCAGGTTAAGAGACGAACTGGATTACATCTCCCGAGTAAAAATACTCCACGTGTGGGATGGTGGAGCAGACCCACAATGCACCGCGAGCAGGCAGATAACACCCTATCCCACACACACACACACACACACACACACACGCGCGCGCGCGAGCGTCACCCATCTGGATCTAACGCTCAACGCCAAGAAAGGGAATATTCATAGAATTGTTTATATACGTCGTCTAATTTGGAAAGTGTATTCTAGATTCACATATATTTTATTCCCCCTCATTTTAAATGTAAATTCTAGATTTGGACAGAAATTTGTTTGCCTCTTTATCTCATTACACTGAAAATCATAAATATTACCACGTGTACAGTAAAAATGTTCAAATGTAATATTTTTTATAAATGCTATTTAAATGTCCTCAAGAATTAAAAATGAATCATCCGAACACTTTTACACTGCACATACTGTCATTTCTCATGTATTATTTCTATAAACAACATTTTCAGTTTGTGTCAAACTTTACTCCGATCGTTACGCCTTTTCACGTTTAATACTATTTATATTTACACCCTCTCCGCTTACGAACCCAGGAAGGACGCTTTCGGATCTCTGTGCAAAAAAAGTATGGCGTTGTTCTGTCTAGAACATTCTACCATTACATAACGCGTTTTCGAGAGTCGCGCATCAGCGGCGGACCGTCCTTCAGGCTAATAAACCGCAGCGCCCCTTCATCAGCCCTCGAACCTCGAACGCAAACCCACCTGATCCACTTCCTGCCCTCCACTGGCGTCGAGAGGCGCGGGAACATTTGCGGCGGTAAGAGGGATTGCTCCGGGGGGCACGAGAAGGGGTGCCAAATACCCAAATAATCACACTGTGAATATAAACACCCTAGAGAACATCGTATTACGCAAATAAGCACCCCGCGAGTGTAAGCGCCGCAAAAAAAAAAGCACCACATGAATATAAGCACCCTGCTTTATATACCCACCCCGCGAATATAAGCATCGTAGACAATCTCAATTTAGCGGAAATAAGCACACCGCGAATATAAGCATCGTAGACAATCGATTTTGACGTAAATAAGCACAATATAAGCATCGTAGACAATCTCGATTTAGTGGAAATAGGCACCCCGCGAATATAAGCGTCGTAGACAATCTCGATTTAGTGGAAATAGGCACCCCGCGAATATAAGCATCGTAGACAATCTGCTGGTATTACATGACATAGAAATAGTAAAAGTAATACTGATCAACTTCACATGTTCTCCACTTCCATAGGTCCATGTCCTATTTTTAGAACTTGATTTATCGGCAACAGCAGAAAGAGTGTGAAGCTTAATGAACGATTGCAGGCCACTGTGGAAGAGACGCCGAGTCATGCAGAATCTCAGTCTTTTAGGCGCATTTGTGGTTGCAAAATCAAGATATATATATATATATATATATATATATATATATATATATTCAGGAATGTAGTTCCTTACCTAAAAGAAGGTTACAATCAATAATAAATAAAGATGAATCAGAAACCTAAAAGGCTCAACTATTTCCTGTTTGACTGGTGTCATTTTAAATGATTTATTATTTGATAGGAGTTAGAAGTATTTAGCCAAGTTACTTATTCAGTAATGAAGTTACTTCTCCAGACACACTAATTACTTAGTAGTTAGAAAAAAGTAGTTACCGTACTTTCTGGACTATAAGCCGCTACTTTTTTCACAGGTTTTGAGTCACGCGGCTTATACAAAGGTGCGCATATTCTGCAGATTTTTTTCTCGCTCTAAACCGAAATTAGAATCAAAACTAAGACAAAAAAAAAAAAAATGCAAAGACGAATACGCTACTTCCTCTTTATAATTTGTATATAAATATAGATATAGCAGATATAACTTTTTATAAGTTTTAATCAGTAAAGTTGCTGCCGTGTTAAAATGCAGGTTAGTAAAGGATCTATTTAGTTACACACGTGTACATTTACAATTCAAAATCGATCTGTTCCTGTAGTAAATATCTAATCCAAAAACATACATATCTGAGTCTTGCAAAACGTTTTGTAATAGAGTGGATGCGGCTTGTCTGCAGGTGCGGCTTGTTTATCTTTTTTTTTTTTACTCCAAAAATAGAGCAGATGTGGCTTATATACAGGTGTGGCTTATATACAGGTGCGGCTTATATACAGGTGCAGCTTATAGTCCAGAAAATACGGTACTTTTTTTTTACGTTTACCCAACACTGCTCTTGTGTCACAACCAGTAGTGTGTGTGTGTGTGTGTGTGTGTGTGTGTGTGTGTGTAAATAAAAATAAAAATAAATAAAAAAAATTTAAAAAGGATCAATGACAGAGGTATTTTCTCACCTGTAGCATGCGTTTTCCGTGCAGGGGTTTAACGCACGAACGACCACGAAGACGTGCTGGAAGTGCGAGCGGATGTTCTTGGGGCTGAAGGCTTTGGCTCCGGGCTCCTGGAACACGATGGTGACGATGTCGTTGCCGATGTGTCTCTTGCGCAGCAGCTGTGGCGGGTGAGAGAGGCGGGGCGGGTGAGCGCGGGGGGACGGGCGTGGCCCAGGCGGGGCGTTACCTGCTGCTTGTTGTTGGGCGTGTACGGCAGCATCGTGGAGACGTGGAACATGATCTCGTAGTCTTTGAACGTGGTGTAGAGGGAGTGCGTCCCGGTGGAGTCCGCTGCACGCCACAACAAACGCCACGTTAACCCGATACTTTACGTCAGTTATGCAGAGGAGTCAAGTAAAAAGTCAAAAGTCAAATGAAAGCACTTTGCTACTCAAAAAGACTCGGAAAAAAAAAAAAAAAATCTGCCAAAATTGTATTTAAGCAAATTTTTAATACTTTTTAAAAATGAAAATTTTAATGTTTGCAATGTTTATTTATTTGTTTTGTTATTATATTGTGATCGATTGTGTTGCGTGTTTGCTGCCAGACAACTGCGTTTCTCCCTTAAGATTAAGATTAAATAAAAGTTATTCATTCATTCATTCATTCATTCATTCAGTGAATGCTATTCCCCCTACTTCTTAAGTTTTACTCTTTAAATGTACAAATATCTGCACTTTCTACACAAATTTTAGAAATAGCCGCGTTACTTCTAGTTCACTTTGTTTGGTTTTATTTCCGTGTTGTTTGGTTTTATCAAACTAAAAAAAAAAATAATAATTTAGATAAATGGCGTCACCCAGTTTCGATAAACTTGATTGTGGTTGGATGAGACGTATAAACATTCATCATTCCAACACCCTACTGGTTGGTATAATTAATCGCTGCTGCACATCAGCCAATGAAACGAGTCAAACTTTGAGAAGCAGCTGCGTTTGCGACTGAACGAAGCTGATTGGTTAATCTGTGGCATGTCCCAAGTCCTGATGTCCTCGTCGGGTCACGTCAGGTCTGTGAGCGCCCTCTAGTGGTACAATTCATCGTTAAAAGATCGCAATCTCTGTTCCGGCCGCCTCGCAATCTTAATCCGGCATATACAGTATACGATTCAGCCAAACTTGTCGGATTTCAAGATAACGCGCATGTGAGCAACCGGGATCTCGAGAATATACGAGTTTGGCTTAATCGTAAAAATGCTGTATTAAGATCGCGAGGCGGCCGGAACAGAGGTTACGATCTTTTGACGATTAATTGAGCAGCTCTAGCTTGAGTACTAATCGTTTTGGGAGTTTTTTTGACTCCTTGCGCTGATTGGTCAAAGCAAACCCATCGCAAAGCAGATCCCCGCCCACCACGACGACAACTAAAACTAAAATTGGATTTCAGTTGGATTTTTCTTTTAAACTGGATTTTTCCTAATACAAAAGATTTTGCAGAAATAAAAAAAGGTTATAAAGAGATATAGATAGATATATACGGGTAGATTTATGAGAGCATTTTCTTTCCATTATTACGTTTACATTCCATGACATTATTTTGTCCATACATTTTTGAAGCAAAGAGTAATACAGGTTATTCCCTATGCTGTTTGACAACCCGATTTCCAGCGTTTAATCTGGTGAAAGACGCTAAAAAAAAAAATGAAAAAAGACGCAAAAAAAAATTTGTGAAGAATCATAATCTTTATCCCAAGCAAGAACGAGATTCCTCATCACAAGCGTAGAGTCTCGCCACCTTGTGTCAGGAAGCGGAACTGCGCGTCACTCGCCTCTTTAAGTTTCATTACAGTGTCAACAGGACAAATACCGAAACGTTTTGAACGCTTGGTGACAACACGAAAAAAAACGTCAAAAAAAAAAAACGTCAAAAACCACCGTGTCGTCTCCTAAAGCTTCTCTTCCCAATCTCCTTCCTGCACCTTCTCTAATCCGCGAGCTCGGATCAAAGCGTCCCGACACCTCGGGGATGTCGAGGCCGATGAGCGGATTGAGAAGCAGCCGTGCGATCAGAGACCAGAGTCACCACCGCCTCTCACACAGGGTCACTCCAGTTCAAACCACAGCCAATCAGAATCGGTTTCCTTTCAGTCGACAGGAAGTGATGTCAGCTCGGGTCGCCGCCTCCTCCGACATCACATCTAATTACGGAGAACTCTACTTTAAACTTGGAAAAGCCCCGCAACTTCTCATGGACCGAATGCGCTTTTTAACCCTTTATTACAACGGCGCAGTCATCTTATAATAATAATAATAATGATAATAATAATAATAAGTATTATTATTATTATGTGCTTTTTAAGCCTTTATTAGACCAACGCAGTCATCATTTTAAAAGCAAATATTTCTGCTCCGTTCAATCATTCACTCAGATTAATTGAAAGCAATTAAAAGCAGTTCACATGTTACCCAATTAAATGAGATTTAGTTTGTGCAAGGCCGACTAACTGCATAGCGTCGTTTTTATTTTCGCGTGTGTATGCTTGTGCTTTATGTTGTGTCTGTCTATCAATAATTGTTTTTTAATGTGTGTGTGTGTGTGTGTGTGTGTCACATGGTATCGATCTATGAAGAATGCTTGTTGTGTGTGTGTGTCATTGTCATTGTGTTTGTCTCTTAAAAATGCCTGTTTAATGCGCGCGCGTGTGTGTGTGTGTGTGTTACATCGTGTCTGTCGATTGAGAATGCTTGTATAATACGTGTGAGTAATACATTGTGTCTGTCTATTAAAAATGGCAGTTTAATGCGAGTGTGTGTGTGTGTGTGTATTACAATGTGTCTGTCTATTTAAAATGCCAGTTTAGTGTGTGTGTGTGTGTGTGTGTGTGTGTTACATTGTGTCTGTCTATTGAGAATACTTGGATAATATGTGTGTGTGTGTGTGTGTGTGTGTACGTGTGTGTGTGCGCGTGTGTTATGTCTATCTCAAAAACGCTTGTTTAACGTGTGTGTTATGTTGTGCCTATCAAAAATGCTCGTTTAGCGTGTGTGTGTGTGTGTGTTACATTGTGTCTGTCTATTGAGAATACTTGCATAATGTGTGTGTGTTTGTGTGTGTGTGTCATGTGTTTCTCAAAAATGCCCGTTTAATGCGTGTGTGTGTTATGTTGTGTCTGTCTATCAATAATGCTCGTTTAGTGTGTGTGTGCGTGTGTGTTATGTCTATCTCAAAAATGCTCGTTTAATGCGTGTGTGTGTTATGTTGTGTCTGTCTATCAATAATGCTCGTTTGGTGCGTGTGTGTGTGTGTGTGTGTGTGTGAGAGACTCACTTTTGGTGTCGAGCTGGGCGCGGTACTTGGCGAAGCCTTTGAGTCGGACCCTCTCCCCCAGCAGCTGCAGGAAGTCCTCCAGCGCCGGACCCGCCGCCTCGTTGTTGTACATCTCCTCCTCGCTGCTCTGCCCGGCCTGGCAGTACATGATGCCCACCTTCAGCTGGAAGCTCAGCTGCCGGAAGCACAGCAGAAGGTCAGGACCACCACATCAGTGCCTCTACAGAACCTGCCTGGTGTGTGTGTGTGTGTGTGTGTGTGTGTGTGTGTGTGTGTGTGTGTGGTTGACCCCTTCTTGACAGCGGAAGGAATTTAGTGGCTTTTTGTGAATTTTCGGATGCGCCACTACAACTTTTTTCCAGAGTTTCCTCCCGCAGGTAATCGAAGACTTACGCGGTAAAAATTACTCACAAAAAGAAGAAGTGTGAAACTTGTAACAAAATGAAAAAATAAAACAAAATAAACTACAAGACAACAAAAATATCACAGCGACAAAGTTAAGGACATAATTCAGCGGCGAGTTCCACATTTTTCCCATCTTTCCCATCCCAGTCTCGCCATCTTGTGTCAGGAAGCGGAACTGCGCGTCACTCGACTCTAAACGTTCATTTTTGCCTTTAAATTTGACCTCATGGATGGCCTGTCGTCTCGTTCTTTTCCATTATTAACTATGGTATTGTTTTTGGGTCATTTCTTCCAGTGTTATTTAGCCACTGCTGAGGGTCACATCGTGCCTAATGTTTCTTTATTTCTGCTATTGAGCTAATAAAAACATATACGCATGTCCGCCTCCAGAACCATTATTAAAAATAATAATAATAATAATACGACAACTGAAAGTATTTCCGTTTATTCGTGAGTGCTCCGAACTTGAAATATGGAAAAACAGGCACTTATGTTTACGATAATATTAGAAATTAGTGCACATTAAAGCACCCCCACATTTTTGCGCTTCTAAAAATGTGAAAAAAAGGGGTGCTTATATTAGAGTAAATAGAGTAAAAATAAATAGAGTAAAAGTATACACACACACACACACGTAAATATTCCAACGTTTTGGGAATTTTTCTGTTTGTTAGTTACACTAAGCATCCTGAATGAAAATGTAGGTGTGGCCTACGGAAATAAATAGTTGAATTTGAACTGTCCACAAGTGAGTGTCCTTGAGCAAGAAGCCCATCTCTCCCAAGACTCCATGGCTTAAGGATGCCCACTGACCGTGTGTGTGTGTGTGTGTGTGTGTGTGTAAACATCTCCGCCTCTACTGATATGGCATGGGCACACGTGGAGAAGCGAGGCGTTACCCCCTGCTCGTCCAGCTTCATCAGCTGCTCCGTGACCTTGGGCGTGTTGAGGGCGAGTCGGAGGCAGTGGGCATTCAGCTCCGGGACCAGGTAGTCCAGCACTTCTTTGAGCGGAAGGCCTCGGGCCAGGCCGTGTTTGGAGGTGGACGGCACGGCGTCCTCCAGGATGGACCCGCGCAGGGTGGTCAACTGAAGGAGAGAGCAGACGCCCATCAGATCTCTCACACACGTTTGTATTTGGAATGTGGATCAGTTAAACCATGCAAATTGTCCACGGGAAGTAAACGTGGACAATTTGAAAAGACAAACTGAAACACGGTGCACACTAAGTATTTCCTGTTTTGTCTTCTGGCTCAATTATGTCCTTACTCGTGAGCTACGATTGGTTTAAATTACAGCGAGCAGTGATTGGCTAAAAATCCTGATGATGTTTGATTAAAAAGAGGTTAGTTTTGATTGGTTAAAAGAAGAGTGAGCTCTGATTGGGTAAAACCACAGTGAGCTCTTATTGGTTAAAGGCAAGTTGAGCTTTAATTGGTTTAAGGCGAGGTGAACTCTGATTGGTTAAAGGCAAGGTGAGCTTTGATTGGTTAAAAGCAAGATGGCCTCGGACTGGTTAATAACATGGTGAGCTTTGATTTGTTAAAAGCAAGTTGACCTTTGATTTGTTAAAAAAAAGCTCTGGTTAAAGACTAGGTGAGCTCTAATTGGTTAAAACCACGATGAGCTCTGATTGGTTAAAGACCAGGTGAACTATGATTGGTTGAAACCATGGTGAGCTCTGAGTGGTTAAAATCACAAAGAGCTGATTGGCTAAAAGCAGGGTGAGCTTTGATTTTTAAAAAACATGGTGAGCTCTGATTGGTTAAAAGCAAGGTGAGCTTTGATTTGTTGTTTAATTTGTTAAAACATCTCTGTTTGGTTAAACATGGTGCGCTCTGACTAGTAAAAAAAAAAAGGGTGACCTCAGATTCGTTGGTGAACCATGGTGAGCACTAATTGGTTAAAACCAGTGAGCACTGATTTGTTAAAAACACAATGAGCTCTGATTGGTTAAAATCATGGCGGGCTCTGACTGGTGACACAAAAACCAATGAGTTATAAAATGCACGTGCAACCAGAATTGTACTTTATTGAGATGAAATAAAATGTTTTTCTTTTTTTTTTTTTTTTTAAATTGGCTGTTGCAATTATTCCCAATTCGTAGAAAAAATGTAATCGAATAAGAAATTCAACGAGTGACCTACAACGTCCATGTCGTCCCACCTACTGGTCTGATAAAGGAAACGTTTGAGCGCGTCAGATCGTCAGCGAATGGCTTTCTGAACATGATGGATTTATTTTTTCCCGACCGTATCTTGGCAGAGGACGCTCGTGGCTCGAGACGAACATCGCCAGACTCAGCGCGGAGATGCCAATCGCTATGTCAGACGTCCCTTCACGACCACCGCACGAGCCACAGCGAATTTAACTTTGAAAATTAATATCTCCGCGGGGACGACGCGAGCGCTGGGAGATGTTTGTTCACATTACTTTAATATAGAATACGACGTGAAAAAAGTGTTTTAAAAGTCTTAAATAAAGTGTTAAATAAATACGTAAATGTTGCGCCTCTACTTCGCGGATTTTCACCTATCGCGGTCGGGCTTGGAAGGAATCTCCCGCGATAAACGAGGGACTGCGCTCTCACCCCGCTGGTTCTGAAGATGATGCGGTAGTTGTACTGCTGGCCGTGCTCCTTGTGCTCCTCCAGCTTCTCCCGGCGGATGCTGACCGCCACCGGTCCCAGCGCCTCGTCCACGCCCAGGTAGTTCCAGTGCTCTGAACAAACCACACGCAGTCCCAGCATCTCCGCTTTACAACAATCGTCTCAGAACTCACATCTAATTTGTGGTTTAAATGACACCTGATGTGTGGTTCACTTTACGCTTCACGAGCATTTGACATGCCACTTATGCGGAGTAGAGAGAAAGAGAGGGAGAAGCAGACGATAGAGGGGGAGGACTAGAGAGAGAAAGTAGTGAAAGAGGGGGAGGAGAAGAAGGAGAGTGTGAGCGAGAGAGTAGTGAAAGGAGTGAGAGGGAGAGTGTGAGCAAGAGAGAGGGAGACAGAAAGCGAGAAAGTAGTGTGTGTGTGTGTGTGTGTGTGTGTGTGTGAGAGAGAGAAAGAAAGAGAGGAGAGTGAGTGAGTGAGCAAGAGAGAGTAGTAAAATAAGAGAGAGAGTGTGAGCAAAAGAGAGGGATTAGACTGAAAGAAGTGAAAGAGCGAGAAAGTAGTGTGTGTGTGTGTGTGTGTGAGAGAGAGAGATTTAAAAGAGAGAGTTTAAAAAAAATCATATTAATGACAACTTATTTAAGAACTTCATTAAGAATTTGCTCCTGATGACATTTAATCATCCAATTAATATGAACATTAATTGAATCATACATCACTAACGAACACTAAAAACCATCAATTTGCGCCCTTGTAAAACCATCGAGAAATGCAAAAAAGCCTCTAGAAAAACATCTTCCCTGGTAAAGCCCTCCGCAATCTGCTACGCAACCCTGCGAAAGCCCAGCTCTCACCTCTCAGGTAAAAGTTCTTCCTGTAGTAATAAGCTCCCAAGTCCAGGTGCTCCACGATATTGCTCTTCCCGCGCTCGTGATGCAGGCTCTTCCCGTCCTTGGGGGCTTCGAGGACCGCCACCCCGGCGTTACTGAAGTGCGTGTTGGGCGCCCGCTCAGGAGAACCCTCCTCGTCCCTGGAGGAGCTGGAGGAGCCACTCCCGATGCTGCCCTGCTTGGACGGGCTGATGTTCCTCTCGCCCTCGCCGCCCACCTCGTTGCGGAAACACGGGCAGCTGAGGACCAAGTCGTTGCTCTTGTCGTCCCCGGAGTCCAGAGAGGGTCCGTCCTTGAGGTGGAGCTCCTCCTGACTGCCGCACGGGGAGCTGTAGGCGCCGCTCTGGGTGGAGGAGAGCGAGGAGGTGTTGGAGGAGGCGGCGGCGGCGGCGGCGGAGGCTCCCGTGGTGGTGTTCTTCCGCTTGACCGCGCGACTCAGCGCCGCCTCGTTCAGGTCGAACAGGAGGCTCTGGACGTCAAAGTGGGCGAAGCCTTTCTGGCAGGACCAGGGCTTGGGTGGAGGTCCCGGGTCCTCGGGCTTCCCGTCCTCGGCGTCGGAGCCGGCGCGGGAGGAGTCGCCCTCCACCTTGACGCTGCGGAGCTTGCGGAATATGGACTCGCCGCCCGTCTCGGACTTGGAGCGGCGCTTCATGTGCTTCTCGCGCTCCTTGAGGCGACTGGCCGGGCTTCCTCGCGGGGGGCCGTCGGGAAGGTCCTTGTGCGCCACCGTCAGCAGCTCGCTCAGCTTCTCGGGGGCGGGGCTGCGCTGGTCGGGCGCCTCCGTCTGGTAGCCCTTCAGCATGTCGAAGAAGCTCTCTCCAGACACGCCGTGCTTGTCGATGGAGGAGGTGCTGCCGTACTCGCGGTGCATGGGCGTCCAGCCCGAGAAGGACCAGCCCTCGCCGCCCTCGCCGTCCAGCTCGCTGATGGTGATGTCGCTGTTGCTGCGCTGGCGGATGCGCCGCATGCCTTTGCGCGGCGAGCCCAGGTAGCCGTCGGGCGACAGGAAGCGGTTGTCTTTGCCCTTGCTCTGCATCTTGCTCTTCAGGGTGTTGTGGATGTTGCGCAGCATGGACGAGTCCTGCGGGCTGATGAGGTGCCCGAGCTTGCTGGACAGGTTGCTCTGGGCACTTCCTGTGGTGGTGGAGGGCGAATCAGACTCCACGGTGATGTGCCACACCCCTCCGCCGTTCCCGCCTCCACTGCCTCCACTGCCTCCGCCCCCACTACCACCGCTTCCTCCACCTCCCCCTCCACCGTCTTTCCGAGGTGGCCAGTCTGCGACTCGTGCCCGCACTCCCATCTTGGGCACGCCTGGAGTTCCGGTCAGGTGGGTGCTTTCGCTGCGAGGGGGCGGGGCTCCGCCGTTGGGCAGGCGGAGGCGGCGGGTGTAGAACTCGTCCGTGGCGGGGACGGAGCCGCCCACCGAGCGCTCCGTCTGGGAACGCTTGAGACTGGTCATGCTGGCCCTGAGGGGCGGAGCTCAGCAGTGGCGCATGCCCGCGCTCTAGCAGAAACAACAAAGCTGGGGGAACATGGGACCAGACGCTTGCGTGAAGAGAATCAGGCGTGAGGGACGAGCATCCTGTGCGCAGGTCTTCCTCCTCTTCCTCCTCACCTACGGCTGGAGAAGAGGAGACATGATCAGACCACTCTAATCATTTAGAGAAAACGTTACCAAAAAAACATTTACGTGGATATAAGCACCCATATTTTCCACATTTTAGTCTCGAAAACATAGGGGGTGCTTATATTCGCCCATTTCAAATATGCGCAAGAAATATAATGCACCCATTTTTCACATTTCAAATCTGGCGAAATTTAAGTAAACGGATGTGAGGCATTTTTATGTAGCAGCTGAACAACACTGGAAGAAGAAACAAAAAAATATATACAATAATAAATTGCTTATTTGCTAACCACGGCTTAAAAACCCAGAATAAACCATACAAAGACATAGCAAATTACAGTGCCCCCTAATGGAAGATAAACTCTAATACATTTAACAATAATATGTGACAGTTACTATGTTTTATCTTCTATTCAAGTAAAACAATGTCCAAATGAAATATGAATTTAAATTCAAGTTTAAAGCAAAGACTAATATGCGACTATATTGCTGTTTGACAACCTGATATTCAGGGTTGAATTTTTAAAATAATAAAATATCCAGAAAGAATGGTGAAAAGAATTGCAATCTTTATTCCAAGTCAAAAAAATCGTGATTCTCATTTTTTTCAGAATCGAGCAGCTCTAGTTCAAACCCGTAGCGGCTAAGCGAGGGATTGGGCAGGTGGCACTGCGCATGCGGCCTGTAACGAGCTGCACCTGACAGACGAAGCTCTGAAATGTCAGTTTCCTTGGTTTCCTGGCAACCGCGCGGGCGAGCTGCTGGTTTAACCTTAATGAGAGCGGCGACCACACACACCTACACGATCTTCCCGCAAAGCCGCGCGCGGTGAAACGTTCCCGCTGTAATGAGGAACAGAAGCGCGCTGTAGAAAGAGAGAGGAGAAAAGGGCACGACGAGGTTGGCAGAGCCAGCGCGATCATGGAAGCTGTCGCCAACAAAAGACACATCCTGCGGAATCACTTGACCTTTGTCGCCGAATCAGTCGTCCTTGTGTGAAGACATGCGGAATAATAAGCCTGTCCGTCCTTCTCATCGAGGACTCGACATGCAGAGTCTCGCGTCACAATCGCGACTAGACACTTTGAGCAGTTTGCTCCGGTTGGTGAACTCTGATTCAGTTGATGAACACACACACACACACACACACACACTAACGATGCCTTCACACCTGTGATTCGGTTCATCTGGTCCGCATCAAAGGGAACAAATGATTTGTCATGGCATTTTTCTGCCATTTTGGTTCCTGATCACACACTGATGTCTCAGTTGAAACGAACCAAATTGCAGTCATGTGACAGCATCCACGTCACTTGGATCCAGGAACGTTTTCCCTAACCTGCTTTTCGATTGGTCAGAGTCGGCGTGTGAGAGAATTCTGATGTCTCCCATTGAGAAAAATGAAAATTCCAAATTCCTGGAATGAAATAAAACAAATAAGACCAAATGCCGCTTTAGTTTGGAGGAACTTTGTGTGTCTAGTCATTATATACGGCCGTGTATAGTTTGTATTGATCGCTTGAGACAAACAATACATTTCGAGAGAGAGAGAGAGAGAGAGAGAGAGAGAGAGAGAGAGAGAGAAGCAACTGGGGGGCATAAGGAGAGAGTGTAAGAAAGAGAGCAAGAGAGGGAGAGAAGCAAATGGAGAGAGAGAGAAAGAGATTGAGTGTACGAGAGAGAAGCAAAAAGAGAGAAAGATGCAGAAACAAAGAAAGAAAAGGAAAAAAAGCAGAAAGAGAGAAAAGCAAAAAAAGAGAGAGCGAGAGAGAAGCAAAAAGAAAGGAGGGAAAGGAGGGTGAGAAAAAGAGAGATAGAGGCAGAGAGAGAGAAAGAAAAAGAGACAAAAAGAAAGCGCAAATATAAAGAGCAAGTAAAATAAAATACTAACACTAGAACATTTAAGAATCCTTAATTTTAACATTAAAAGACTTTAGTACGTCAAAATCCTTCATTAAAGCTCTGCATTAAAAAGCTTTCAAGTATTAATTAACATTAATGAAACATTTGAGGTATGTGAAGCGATCATACGACATCTGTTGTGATAAACGTATGGATTTGGAATTAGCATGATCACACACACACACACACACACACACACCAATTATTGGTTCAACGGCTCAATTTAACGTCCAATAAAGCACAACCTTACATTTTTCCCATCATGAAATTGTAAAAACTCGTCAATATTGACATAATAACATCGACATACGCACTATGTATGTTATGTTATGAAATTGACAGTGTATAAAGTCTCCCGTTAGTGTGTGTGTGTGTGTAACGTCTATTGTTCTCCTCAGAGCGACGACATTAAAGACGGTGATTTTGTTGTAGGGGAGCGACGGAGCAACAACATAATCCCACATTAACGCAGACGTACTATTATTATTATGGCAGGTTGTGCCCGTCTGGAGGTGGGTGATAAACCCGCTCGTTTGTGCAAGGCCGCACTCGCGCGCTAAACCGCCCGCGCAGTCACGTGACTTCTCTTCTCACAGACACTAGTCGCATGATCATTGTACCGTATATGAAATGAATTCGCGTTTTCACCGTTAATTGACGACTGTTGACGTACCGCTAGTGTTTGACGTCGTCGGTTAAGACTCAAACTCAAAATTGTACGTTGCAAACACAGTCGATTTGGAAATAATGTGGTAAAGTAAAACTATAAAATTCACTGCGCATGAAGAGTAGTAATAACCGCGTTATAGCGATGCCTTTAGCACAGGAAATATAAAGAAATCTCTAGAAAAAGCTCCAAAACGTCACTTCAGGATTCCTTTGTCTACGTATTCTGTTTTTTTTTAATGCTTGCAATCTAAAGCTTACAGATTAAGCTTTATCGGATTTTGACAACATCTTCACACAATCATCAGCATAACAATATACACCTTTTTCCATTCATATACACCCAAAAACGTGGGCGCTTGTGTGTATGTTTTAAATAAAGCGCATATTTTACCATATTTCAAGTCAGACAAAATCACAAATACACGGAAACATGTCGTCTTATTGCCTAATACTTCTATCGCCTTGATGTCAGAAACGAAGAAACATTATCGTCGCTCACCTAGCAGTGGCTAAATAACACTGCTGGAACACTGGAAGAAATAATGTAATTAAATACAATGTGAAAGTCCGTCTGAACTGTCTGTTGCCGTGAAAACCAGACGACACCCATATATGGACATAGCAAGTGGAAATCAGCACCGCCTACTGGACAATATACACTACTACATTTAGAGATAACACTTAACGATTATTTTTTGAATTATTCAAGTATAAGAGTCACAAGTTAGGTTTGTTAAAAGTAGTATTCAGAGAAGAATTTAGCCAGAATTTTAAATTTCTGGAAAGTCGAGAACACCAAAAACGCTTATGTTCGCTATTAACAGGATTTCTTTTTTGAGGCTGAAAAATCAGAGGGGGCTAATATTCGCGCGGGGCTTGTGTTTGCGTAAATACAGCAATCGTGGCATATTTTGGACAAAATTTTGCACAGTTCCTAATTCAAAAACACACCGTCTGGATTGACACGTCAAAACAATTTTCAGAAGGCTGTTATGTAGTGAGCGAGATTACAAAGACTTTTCCTGCCAAATTTGTCGCATTTGAAACGCAATTCCTCGACTAAAAAAAAAAAAGACGCGGGAAAAGAGGAAGTTACTAATCGCTTTTACCAGCGGTGATAACGCGTGCAAACTTCTGCGAGTAATCTGGAGTTAGCGCCGTCAGAAACCAGAGAATTCCAGCAGAAATACTTTGATCGATTCCGCAGCTTCTGACAGCGTCATCTGATCCACGACATGATCCAGAACTAAACCGGTGGAATGAGAGTCTGTTGTTCCAGATTGAGCAACCCATCCGCTGCAGCGCTCCATCTTCTGGGATTCCACCAAGACAATTTATCAGCAGTTAAAACGGAGAGAGCTGGAAAAATGCGACACGAAATAGTTTTGAGATCTTCACCCTCGCTGCTTCCTCGTTTCCTTTTCCTTCTCCGTGCGTCTCGCTTTCCTCTCAGATGTGGTCGCTGTGGAATCTGATTTGTGGCTTTGAGAACGCCAGGCAATATTCCAACGCTAACGCTAACGCTAACACTTCCTCTAGGTGTTGTAAATGACCGGGGCTTAAAAATGGATTCCGTTCGATCAATTCCTCCTGGAAATTCACGGACATTTCCTGAACACATTTCCCAGTGCAGACTAGCCATCAGCTATAAATAAACGCTGGTACAATGTTCGGCACACACACACACACACACACACACTTCAAAAAAGGTTGAGTCCAGCTAAACCAGGCCTTGGAAAACAAAGGCTTGTCAGCAGAGAAGAGAACAGTTCTTTCACTCCACAGCTCCACTGGATAAATTATAATGGTAGAAAACTGGAGAATAATTTAGATTCAGTCTCAGATTCATCTTTTTAAAACGACATGCGGGTTCGGTGTTGGGAGAAATTGTGGTGATGGTGCCGTTAGATTTTCAAGATTTTTGATGTGCATCTCAATTTAATAAAAGACATAAACCAACTATCAAAACATTATGAGCCAAAATACCGAACAACAACTTTAACGCAACTAAAACTACTAACTATACTTTACTAAATTTCAAACTAAAAATCTCACCAACACCAATCAGGTATCGACACCACGTTCTCTAAAGAACTCGTAAAAGTCCACCGATACCGGAAAACAAGTAACGGAAATGAAAAACGTCCAAGTTAAAACGGCGGACCGCGAATAACCCTCCACGAAATTGTCTAGAGGCTCAAAATGTACCACGACTCAAAATCCCAACACGACGGAGTACAAAGAGTGAGTTTCTAAACCAACACAACTCACGCTGCAGAAAACTCTTTCAAGAGAGAGAAACATGTCACTGTTTCAGTTTTCTATAATTAGTTATTCTGTAATATGTTGCATACAACATGCTTTTCGTTTTAAATGAATGTTCTTATTTCCAGCCTGGTCCTTTTTTAAAATAATACGACTAAAGCGATATGCCAGTACTCATATCCCAAAAAAGTGGTATCGATGCACCCTTAATATATTTGGCCAACCACATTCAATCAACGCGCCAACTCGGTGTGTTTACAGAAGTCGGAAAATATTTAATATTTCTGAAAATCATCTACAAGATGACAAGCATCACAAACACATTGGGTCAAAGTCTCCAGTCTTGCCACTTTGCATCCGACTATGAAATTCTGCTTTTCCCAAGAAACGAAATTGGAGTGGACCACCTTTAAAAAAAATAAATAAATAAATAAAATTAAAAACTATCTGGTGTGTTGTAGTGTGTGTGTAGACCTCTAGAGTGCTACTCTACAGATTCAGAACCCATTCAGAAGCTTCCAGTAAATGGTTCGAATCTTGCAAAGACCTAAAGTGTGGCCTACAATGGACTCTCGGCAGGAAGACGGTTTGCTGTGTGTTGTGAGGGGCTGGGGGTCCGTGTCATGCCTCCGCTCCACTATCAGGAAGCCACCGGTCCATTTGGCCTCCAGACAAACGTCTGACCGCTCCGTCTGAGCCGCAGAAAATGCAGGTGGAGTTTGTCGTAGTCACTTTCAGGAAATACCATTTATTATTGACCAGCGCATTTGAAGCAAACGCTGCGTAATGAATATGAATCTTTGGCGTATCTGTCGCTCACACTGCCTCAAACTCTCGTTAATAATGAATGACGCCCATCGGTTTTGCACGGTAAACTCTACGGACGGCTATTTGCTAGGATCTTTGCTAGGAAAAATCTGGAGAAGCAAAACCAGTTCAAAAACAGGATTTTACTTGGCAAAAAAGTGGGCAAGAGTTTGTATCTGGGCTTTGCGAAACGTGGCAACTTTGTGATTTCTCCTCATACGAGATTAATACAACATTTGCAGATAATGTGCGTTTAACACAAGGGGCACGACACCTCGCACACATCTGGTTTCACACTTTTTCAAACATGGTTGGTGCAATTGAAATGTAAAAACTTGAGACTAGAACGTGCTACTCAAACAGTTTGCTCCTCAACAGTTTTTTTATACCTTTTCTAATTCGAACGATTGCATCGAGAGATAATATAATCAGATTATAAAATTAATGAAATAATTTCATGTCTTAAATTATTTATTTATTTCTAAATTGTTTGCAGTAGAGCACCACGTTTTGGAGGTTTGCAAAAAAAAAACAACTTTTTTTTATTGACACTTGCAATTTTTTGTGCAAATATTAAATTCAGCGAGTTGACAAAAAACAAAGGGACCGTTTCTCGTCAAGACAATATTTCACCCGGTTCTGTTCCTTGCAGACACTTTTCTAGCGGTACAATTTTTGGTTCTAATGAGTGTATTACGGTAACTGATGTAGAGCGCAAGAAATCACCCAGCGGATCACATTTTATTCATTTTTCTTAATAAAACAACAGTCTGCTGTCACTTTTATGTACATCAATTTCCTGCTAGTTATAAACTCAACAGCTTCACTGTTTCTAGTTTAAAAAATTGTACTGAGAGACAATTTAATCACATCATTGTAATTGTACTTTCATGTATTTTTTTTTATGCTATTTTTTGAAGTAGCATTTTTGAAAGTGCCAAAAATGGGTCTTTTTATTGATTCGCGATAAATTCGGCAATCGCTGAATCGGAAATTTTTTTTGCTGAATTTACGTTCAACTGAATACAATATTTCACCTGCTTCTGTTCTAACAGTAATATTGGACAAAAAATTCTAACAATGTGTCAAATAGGACAAATGATGTATTCAGATGTATTCACTTTATGTATTAAAACAATAGTCTGCAGCAAACGAGTCACTTTGATGACAGTTTCACTTTGTCTAGTTTGAAACATTGTATCGTGACAATTTAATCACATTGTTACAATTTTACGTATTTTTTGCAAATGTATTCGCAGAGTAACGTCACATTTTGAATAGTGGCAAAAAAAAAATGCATTCTTTATTGATTCGCATTAAATTCATCTACCAACAAAAAAAAAACCGAAGGGACCGTTTCACGTCAAACTAAAAACAATATTCCCTTTGCGTAACGGCCTAAAAACGGCATCGGAAATTACCGCCGCCTTCATCACAAGCGTGTCACGCTGACAAAGCTCGGCTCAGTCCGACAGAGAAACATCCATATTTCCACCAACGGTCCCTAGCAACAGTCACATGGATTAGACGAGGAACCAACAAAAATAGCAGGGAGAGAAAGAAGAGGAGGAGGAGGATGAGGAGGAGGAGGATGGAGGGAAAAAAAACTAAACAGAACCTCTGCTGGTGTAATTACAGGAGAGAACGTCAAACAGCCCAAACCATATAATCCCAGTCTCTTCAGCGAGAACTTTGTTAAAAACACCTCGGATCAGAGATGCGGCCATCCACCGGTCCAGATGTGAAGAAGATGCCATCACATACATAAGGAGAGTGAGAAGCCATTAAAAACACAAAAAAAAAAAAAAAAAAAAAAACGTTAGAATAATCGAAAAAATTAGTCGGTAGATTAGTCGATTAATCGAAAAAAATCGATAGATTAATCGATAAAAAAAAAAGCTGCAGCCCTAATCCTGACATTCCAGGAGCCTGGAGTTTGAGGCATGGGCGAGGAGGATTCTGGGAAAAACTCTTGACTTTGACGCACCGGCGTGAATCACGCGGCGCTGAGGGAGAACCTGCTGGTGACACGTGCAATTTACGACGCCGTCAAAGTCCGAGTGGGAAAGGAGTGCGTGTTGAACATTGCCCGAGTGGATTTCCTGAGGAGCTGAAAGAACCACGAAGAGCTCGCACGGCAAAGGACGGTTTCTGAGGTGATGAGGAAACAGTGCGGAAACCTTCGTGTAAAAAATACTCCATTACTAGTCACCAACTCCATGAAGACTTGAGTAAAAGTTGTCCCATTGTGAAATAACTTCAGTATTTTGCATAACATTTTGGCTCCAAAAACACCAAGAAATGTGAAAAGAAAACTATTTATGAGGTTTAACTTTCCTATTCTGGAAATTAAATGTAACGCCTCAAGGTTTGAAAATGGCAGAACAAGACAGATGAATAAAGGAGGAAAAGTCAGTCTCAGTCAAACTCAAATGTGCAAAAAAGTGCTCAGCATCCAGTACCTTCAGCATCCTGCAGATGGCGATATCACCTCGTCCACCCGAGAAATTAACCGCGGTAGACAAAGACGCCGACGTGTCGCACACACACACGTAACGAATAACCTTAGGGTGCATTCAAAAGTAGTGGAGTAAGTGATACTCAGCACAAGCAGACAAAAACATACTTGAGTAACGGACCTTAGATCCTCAGATTACAAACAAACTCCGCCCCCAGCTGTCACACTCGCTTCTCCCCAGCGAGGAAACGCCGGAAGTTTCTGGAAGTGTAACAGGATCAACCTGGAGCTCTGGAGATAAACACACACGCGGTTCAGAGGGAACAAGAGCCGAGTCTACTGTAATAAAGCCTGTAATTACCGCGCAAGCGCAATTTTTTTTAAGCTAATGTTGCGCGCTGCTAAATTCTATCTGAATTCCGAAATTTATCTTAAAGGAAAACACTTCCAGAAAAGATCGGAATTCCCCAAAAACTTAGAAAAATCACAATTATCATAAAGTTGGCATTGTCGAAACAATATCGGAAAACAAAATTGTGCGAATATCACAAAATATGCCAAACACCATTTTAAATTGCGAGTATCAAAACGATCAACATCAGAAACAAAGTGATATTGCAAAATGTATCAAATATAATTTAAAACGGCAAAAATAGTCTGAAATACAGAATACCACAAAACGTATATCGAAAATGTAAAAAAAAGAAAAAAAAAAAAATTCACATTATATATATATGGAATAATTTTTAAAACTTAAAAACCATCTCAAATGAAAAGCCACATTTCGGAAAAAGCGATGAGTTTGGATTCATTAACCAGGAGATCAAACTTAAAGCAGGAAGGTTCGTTCAAACTGGAGGTCAAGCCAGAGGTCAAGCGTCTGATTGGTTGAACGGTAGCTTCAGCTGAATGGAAACTCGCACTTTTTCCGTAAAGTAGAAGAGCAAATACTCAATATGATTGTAAAGCGGAGTGGGTCGCCATGGCAACTGGAGTGATGCTCGTCACAACGACGGAGACGGACGACACGCAGACTTTGTTTTTACCGTGTCAAGTCTTGCGTTGAAATAAACGATGAGTTAAATATAGACGCGGCGGTTACTATCATTAAACGAGTGACGGATCAGCGGTTGACGCACCAGCATTTACTCCAATACTAGAGTCATCGTCACTATCCCTGAGCTGTGATTGGTCAAAAGAGGAAGATAAAACACACGCTATTTTAAATTATACATATTAAATTAATTAATAAACTATTTTTTACACACACGCACTACCTCTCTAACACACACACACACCCTGACACACTTATTCACTCCCACACACACACACACACACACTTCCTCCCTCACACAAACACTTGTTTACTCCCACACACAAACCCTCTCTCACCTATTCACTGCCCGACACACACACACACACACAATCACTGCAACTCACACACACATTTTCACTCCCACACACACACACACACACACACACACACACCCAACCTTTCACTCAAACTCTTAACACGCTTTTAATCCCTCCCACAGACAAACTCTTTCACTCCAACTCACACACACATTTTCACTCACACACACACACACACACACACCGTCTCTCACTCCAACTCTAACACACACTCCCTCTCCCTTACCTATTCACTCCCACACACACACACACACACACACACACACACCCTCTCTCACTCCCACAC
>MU204340.1:618471-633884 GCA_017309775.1 Paedocypris sp. Pulau Singkep | reverse complement strand
CTCACTCCAACTCTAACACACTTTTATTCCCTCCCACAGACAAACTCTTTCACTCCAACTCACACACAATTTTTTACTCCCACACTCCCTCTCCCTCACCTATTCACTCCAACACACACACACACACACACAAACTCTTTCACTCCAACTCACATACACACACACTTCACTCCCACACACATTCCCTCCCTCCCTCACACACACACTCCCACACACAAACTCCCACACTTTTTGACTCCCACACACTCACACAAACACTTTTTCACTTCCACACAGAACAACTTTTAGTCAAACAACGCAAAAAGTGAGTGACTCTTACTTTGCAAATTCACATCTACTTACGTTGAAACGCAACTTTTTTTAATTCGCTTGCATTAAAACTCCAATTTACAATTTTTTTTCCGAGGCAGAAACGTAGTGAATTTCAATGTTTCGTTTCACTTAAGTAAAACGACGCAAAACGTGTCGCCACGAAAGTGAAATTTCCCGCGCAAGACTCTTATTTTGTAAATTCATATCTGTGTACGTCGCGAAGAAAATCTTTCGACTTTATATCAACGAGAGACAGAAAACCACAGAATCCCGTCGCTGGCGTAACCATGACTACCGCCGCGCGTCTGTCTGCGCTACACAGCGTTAGCGTTAGCGCTAGCGCGGCAGAGGGAGGGGCTACAGGAGCACTGAATGGAGAAATTCCTTCAGGATGACCTGGAATGTCGTGGGAATGTGCCGGAGACGCAACTACGTGTTTTTCTCCCGCTGCAAGTCGTTTGGAATCAAGGCATCTGGAAAAAACGCGCGTCAACCGTCCTGATGTTTCCAGATGTGAGGCTCATTCAGCGCAAACCTGAAATAATCTGCAATAAATCTGCGTTTACGGTTCATGACGTGTGTGTGTGTGTGTGTGTGTGTGCGTGTGTGTGTGTGTGTTTATTGTTGCATGGCTAGTGTGACTGTTACAGTTTGTTAGTGTGCAAGTGTTTCATCTTTTTACAGTTGTGTGTGTGTGTGTGTGTGTGTGTGTGTGTGTGTGTGTGTGTGTGTGTGTGCGCGCGCTTGTGCACCAGCTATGGTTTGTCAAGAGTGTGTAACAAAATTGCTTGTGTTGTGTGTGTTTCAAGTATGTTTGTGTGTGTGTGTGTGTGTGTGTGTGTGTGTGTTTGTTTGTTAGTTTCAGATGTGTGTGTGTTACAATTTGTTTTCATCAATTAGTGTGCGTGTGTGTTTGTTTCAGGTGTGTGTCCAGGTTCAGGTTATTGTGTGTTAGAGTGTTATAATTTGATTGGACTGCTTGTGTGTGTGTGTGTGTTTCAACTATTTGTGTGTGTTACAATTTGTTTTGATCATTGGTGTGTGTGTGTGTGTGTCTGTTTCAGGTGTGTGTGTGTGTGTGTGTGTGTGTCAACTGTTTGTGTGTGTTACAATTTTATTTGATCATTAGTGTGTGTGTGTGTGTGTGTCTGTTTCTGGTGTGTGTGTGTGTGTGTCCGTTTCAACTGTTTGTGTGTGTTACAATTTAATGTGATTGTTGACGTGTGTGTGTTTTTGTGTCTGTTTCAGCTGTGTGTGTGTGTGTTTCAACTGATTGTGTGTGTTACAATTTGTTGTGATCGTTGGTGTGTGTGTATGTCTGTTTCAGGTGTGTGTGTTTGTACTTGGGAATATTTACATTTTTACTCAAGTAAACATCTCAGAATGAAGGACGAGAGACGTGTCACCCGCGGAGAACAAACGAAAAGTCGTATTATCCGCTGAAACATCATTTACACACTTCACCTAACTAGCAGCTTTACTAACTGACAATAGTCACATGACTTCTCACAGTAAACCATCAGTAATCATTCTGTTCTGGCCTTCACAGCTGTTAGCGTTCTTCTGCTTCCGAATCGGAAAAACCCACGTAAAGTTTTCCCACAGTAATGAAAACACGTCGCGGCCAAGTCCCGCCGGTTACCGCGGAATTCCCAACATTTCTGGCTGGAACGCCGAACCCCCGACCAGCGTTCGTTATTTTAACGCGACCACCGGGTAAAAACAGTGTGTAAAGCTGAAAAAAAAAAACGCGGAAATGAAGAAAAAAGGCAGAAAAACTATGTATCCCGGTTATGGGTGGAGTCTACTGTGAAAAGGGGCAGGGCCAGAGTCAAATTCTTTTAAACTTCTCAAACGCTCCACAGTGTTTTTGACAGTTTAAGACAAACAACTTCTGGAGCATCGGCGAACGCGAGATTTTAAGCAATTTAAAACTAAACTAACGAAAGTCTGACGTGACGACACTGACGACGAATCACCAGCAACAGAACTTTGCCGTTTGCTCGTAACATCCATTATGATCCGATTAAGATTTATTTGGGTAATTTATGTCCTGAATAGCCACGCCCAACAACAAAGAACAA
The DNA here is from genome assembly GCA_017309775.1 of Paedocypris sp. Pulau Singkep. NCBI lineage: Eukaryota > Metazoa > Chordata > Actinopteri > Cypriniformes > Paedocypris > Paedocypris sp. Pulau Singkep. Next base: position 631,488 of record MU204340.1, on the reverse strand, counting down.
TTAATATGTAAATGTGTAGAGTAGCGCTGCAACAACGAGTCCATAATCAACGATAATCGGTGAAGTCATCGCTGAGGATCGCCGCTATTGATTTGTCGCACGTTGCCAACACACAAGCTACGCAGCTACGTAATCGTACAGTTTTACAAACGTTAAGTTCCGTGTTTCAGCGTGTAATTACCAACATAAAAATGTTTGCTGAACATGGTATTGGGAATTTTTGCATTATTCTAAATACGAGGAAATAACGTGATGTCCGTTTAATCTAACGAATAATCAACCAGAGGTGTAAAGCACTTCAGTAAACTTTACGAATTTTTGTACACTTTGTAAATGCACAATATGTATACCTACATATTTACAACATTTTTTATAACAATTGATAAAACAAAATTTTAAATAAAGAAATTAAAAAAAATTAATTAAAAAAAATAAAAAGTACAACAAGCAGGTAAAGAAACTGTAAAAAAAAAAAAAAATCACTAAGCATAATATTTGTACTTGTATTAGTACTTGTACTTTATTGATTGCGCGAATTTATTAGGACTGCGTGAATTTCAAAGTTGCTTATATTTTTGATACTCAGTACAAGTCCAAAGTTGCCAAAAACACCAATAAGGAAAAATAAAAATAACTAATAAAAACAATAATTTTTTGAGCACCATACAAATGCACTGAAATTGAAAATTATTTACAAGATCTACAAAAACGACTAAAGTTTACTCAAGCACTCTACAGCCATTTAGCAGGTGTAAAGCTGAAGTAAACGGAGGACTTAAGACGCGAATAGGAGGAATAAAGAGACGCTCCAGCACATGCCTGAGAAGCGACAGAGCGTGCTGACGGAGGAAGAATAAATCAGCTCGGCCGCACAACAAAGAGAAGAGAGACGCAATACCTCCATCTCCCACCGGGGTCTTTAACTCCTCAGAGAGTTTGAGTCGCTCCCCAAACAATAGAGTTGTTTTAATATATACGGTTGTGTGCAGTAAAAGCCGCGGCCCATCTGCGATTTCTTTCCAGGATTTGCTGGACAATTTTGAGGGTGTAATTTTTTTTTTTATTGATTTGTGAATATAATTGTTCATAATTGATCGAGCAGTACAACTAACACATGCATTTTCGTCTAAACAAACCATTGCACTGTAAATGCTTAAACGTTCGTCACAAAGCCGTCTAAAGAAATCCAAAGATTGCGCTACTTTTGAATTAACTAACTTTTTGTTATTTATAATTGTTCATTATTGATCAAGCAGTTTTTTTGTTGCATTATTTTTGCTTCCATATGCATTTTTTGTACGGTTTTCCACTGTGGGACTACAACGTTTTGTCTGTAGCCAAAATATACAAGACAACATATCAGAATTTCTTTTTTTTTTTTTAAGAGTAGAAGTGAACACACAATTGGCTGCTTTTGTACATTTCCGATCACGAGTGTGAGTTTGTTGTTGGTCACTAGAGGGCGCTAGTCGGGAAACTAAACAACAAACGTGTAACGTATTTGACTCTGTCCTACTCACAATTATTTAGTAGCAGAAATCCTGAGGTTTGTGTGAAAGTGAAGCCACCTGCCGACGTTTATGTGTCGCACGATGCCAACACACAAGCTACGCAGCAACGAAATTGTAAAGTTCCGCAGCAGATTTTCGCAAACAAAGACTAGACGTGGGAAATCGTCAGTAAAGCTCATCCGTCTTTAATTCGTTGAGCTACGATAAAAACTCGCTGTAGCGGACACGATCACGTCTTGGCTGCGTCGATTTTTTTTACTTTACGAACTGTTACGAGAGTCGAAAGACGACAAACTGTACTTGCTTCACATGTGATTCAAGCAATTGGGTTGTTTTACAGAGCAATTACGCGCAAAATGTCTGTTAAACAATAAAACTCACTTTCAAAATATTAGATGGTCATTTTTGCCCCTTTGATGGCGTCAGAATCTGGCTACTTTCAGGTGGCGCTACATTAGACTGGCCGTTGTGTTGGAGTGAAGCCCTGAGGAGCCTCGAGGAGTCGTGCTAATGAACGCTTTAGCTCGAGTCAATGCGCCGGACAGAAGCCAATTAAAGTTCAGCCGCGATCCAGGCCTGAAGCGACGCCCTGCACACTAGATAGTGCTGCCTTCCCATCCTCCGAATCAGACGCACAACTAAAGCAGTGTGACTAGCAGCGAGGCTAATCGTCTAAACTGCGACAAAAGTGTTTGAAAAAAAATTATACGTATTTGTGCGAATTCGATTAATTTCGAATTTTCGACGCTCAAAAGCTTGCGGGTGCTTATAGTCACCTATATAAAATATGTGCGTAAATACACGCACCCTTTATTCCATATTTGAAGTCAGGAACAATCACAAATAAACGGAAACAAGTCGTCTTTATGGAGTCGTCCGCTATCGGCTAACTTCAGAGAAAAAGAAAACTGTTCAAGACGAAGAACGCCGCAGTCAAACACAATCAAATCGTTCTGCTGCACATGGAAAAACAATACCGTTCTGATGTTTACATTTAACAAAAACCTAGCTCAGCTTTAGTCTGGAGTGCTACGGTCTCCAAGGAGGATTATGAGAGTTAGAGTTTTACAGACTAGAATAGTAATAGTAAAATAATTTTTTGTACTATTAAGTAAAAACGACATTGAAGTGAGACAAGCAACAAGTTAGGTTTGTTAAACAAAGAAATTGTATTTTTAAGAGAATATTGTTGTAACTTAACCAGAAATGTAATATACTTTTTATTTTTTTTTTGTACCTGAAAAATCAGGGGAGTGCTTGTATTCGCATGAAAACGGTATTTAAAGCTATTAATTCTTCTTATTTATAACTACATGTGTGTTACTTTTGTCGGGGGGGGGGGTTAATAGTCCAAATTGCAACAAAAATTGTTAAAAAATCTTGTTTTTTTTTTAAAGTTTGAAAAAATATTTTCAAGAATTTAATTAGATTTATTCATTTATTTATTTGTAAAACTATTGTACCAGTCAGCTACTTGGAAAAAGTTGAGGAAACTTATATTTATATGACTTCGACAGTAACTTTACAAAGAAATGACTAATTGAATGACTTAACTAGTTAAGTTTACAGAACAAAACCAAATAGATTTAGTTCAACTCAGACACTCAGTTTTTAAACTCTCTGCTTCAATTGGAAGTTTAGAAGAGTTTCACAGCGACATAGTCTCTAGTCTCTCTCGACTCTAAACGGCGCTCGCGTTAAATCTGCATATCTTATGTAACAAACGCTCAGAGTAGCTAATGAATGCAACGACACTCAACTTAATCAACGTAAATGTCAAATCCAAATTACATTGGCTTTACTTGCGGTTTAGCTTCAGTAACTGGATCGCTAGACGAGTCTGTGTTTGATGACGGTGGGGGGGGGGGGGGTAGAGGGGCTTCTGGGTAATCTCTGCTGGTCCACCATGTGACTCTCGGACAGATGTAGGGCTTTGTGTTCTGAACAGAGGACCTGCTGCTAAGCCTCGGCTCAAAAGCCTTCAAACGCGGCGCGAACATCCACGAGACGGGCCGAGCCGAGACCGTTCTGCGCCAAACTCCACATTAAGCCGCCGAGTGGTCAAGAGGTAGAGAATGAGCACAAGAATGGTGCAGGTTTAAATCCCAGTCCCCCGACTTGAGGCTGCCCACTGCTCCGGGTTTGGGTGTGTCACTTCACTGGACGGCTAAAACGCAGTCTCGATACTGCCCCTAGTGGCCACGCTCACAAACTCATGTCTCAATTGGTGACAATGACACTCAGACGACAATTTGTGCCATTCGGGAAAAATGCAAAATCACGTTGTACCATATTTACGCGGATATAAGCAGTAGCGCCTAGACAACATAAGCACCCCCGTACAAATAAAAATTCCAATAAACAAAAAAAATACACTTTGTTTTTACATTTATGGTTTAATGACATTAATGTTCTCATAAAATAAATCTGTTTCATTATTTAACAAACCTAACTTGTTCAAGGAAAACGATATTGAAATGTCACAAGACAAACAAAAAGTCGATTCTAGTGATCGGAACTCCAACTCCCAGAATTCTCAGTCTTTGCATTCCAGTCTGCACAGGTGCGGAGCAAGCAGGCCGTTTCGCGCCATTTCTCTATCCAACAGCATGTGAAGACGATGGTAGCAAAAGGATTATTATCCCCTGCACAGCAAACCCAGCGTTTTGATTGAATTTGTTCCCGTAAATACGGTATTTTGTAAGCAAGATCTCTGCAACCGACAATTGTTTTGTGTTCATTGACATGCATAGAGAAACATTTTGTAAAAGAACAATATCCATCACACACGATTCGTAACTTGAAACGTTCATTAGTAGAGACATTCGTAAGTAGAGGTACCACTGTTTTCCAACAATTCTCAGACTATCGATGGCCGGATGATCAAACGAGTGCTGTTAGCGTCGCAGGACGAACGCTTCCCATCAGAGCTTCTCCACATCGAATATTCCAGCAACACTACACCGACCAATCAGAAACCGGCTGCGTTATAAAAGCCATTACATTACTCAAGATCTCAAATGTCCGTCTACCACGGAGGCCAGAGCGCAGACGCTCGCTTAAAACCGTTTTCTTGCCCGAGTGAGTCTTTGTTGATTCAGGGGAAGTTCATAAAGACAGCTGCACTTAAATGCGTTAGAGAGTGTGTGTGTGTGTGTGTAGGTGAGAAGTCCAGGGCGCTGCTTCATTTCCTCCTAATGCATTTCCTTTTCTCCCCAGCCGGCCAGCGAGAGAAGATGAGATCTGAATCACCGCGGCGAGGAGATAAAAATAAACGACGGCCAAACGCGCGTTTTCTCCGCGGTGAAGTTGGACGGGCAGATTCACCACGGCCGTCGTCGTCGTCCTCGCCGACAGCAGCGGAAACTCGCGGGGCTTCTGACGGAAGACGTCGCCGTCCCGTTGAGACCGGAGGAATGTGGCGAGCGCGCGGGAGAAAACGAATGCTAATTACCGTCATTACACAGCAAGGCCGTTACCGACGCAGCAGACCGGTTACTACGGCAACAGCGGCTGTGGAAGCGGATTGATGCCACCTGAGCGGCTGAATAACGCGCTGGAGTGTGTTCCACACCTTCAGCCCTCTATTGATGCGCTCTTACGGGCCGCTGAAGCACAATGGTAATCATGCGGCTAGCATCGTTAACCCCTGCAAACACACACAAGCGCCTGGACTTGATTAGCATCTCGTCGCCATGTTTGGCGCCCAACGACATCGCGCCCAACGACAAGCTTTGCCGGCTCACGTGGTGATTCCGACAGTCAGCGATGAGATCCGGAGATCAAAGACGGTCGGAATTTTAATCCCAAGAGGAATGTCTCACGCTAATTTCTCGGGATCTCAGATTAAACCGACGTGTGTATCCGATTGGCTCGCCGACCAAGACGACGAACTTACAATTGAATAGCATTGGATCGTTCCCCATTCGTTCTTCCGATAAATTCCGTCATCCGTTATCATCTTTTGCGAAAAAAAGTGCGCTAATCCATCACTTTAGCTTCTCTAATCTCAACTCAAATTCAACGACAAAACGATGAGCGGCGAGCAAGACTTCAGGCCACAGCGGCGAGGAAAACCACAGGAACTCTGGGAAACAGACGCTCGCTAACAGGAAAACCTGAGCAACCAATGCTGAACGAAAGTTGTTGGTTACGGACGAAAAGTTGATTTTTTTGTAGGTTTGGGGGAAGTCACAAAATCGGATTGACACATTTGTAACTGTCGATTTGTTGCAGGTAACACAAAACAATTCAAACGATTGTTGCGAATAAACGTACTGATTTGCTTTGAACAAATCATCATTGTAACGTTGATTGTATTTCTATCAATTTCATCATCTAGCAACTTTGAAAAAGTTACACACAAACTGTGAAAATGCTTTTTCCCTTATCAATGAATATCTTCTATATAATCACATCCTTTTAATTTTATAGTGCAGGTGCAGATTTCACTAATTTCAGCAAACATTAACTAATGACACGCAAACATCTGCTCACAACAGCGTCTAAGCCTGTCTAAGTAAATGTCTCACACACTTACAAACCTAGAGGAGAGAGAAAAGGAGAGAGAGAGAGAGAGAGAGAGAGACAGAGAGAAGAGAGAGAGAAGAGAGAGACAGAGAGGAGAGAGAGACAGAGCGGGAGAATGAGAGAGAGAGAGACAGAGCGGGAGAATGAGAGAGAGAGAGACAGAGCGGGAGAATGAGAGAGAGAGAGACAGAGCGGGAGAATGAGAGAGAGAGAGACAGAGCGGGAGAATGAGAGAGAGAGACAGAGAGAGAGTGCGCGAGAGAAAGAAAGAAAAAGCAGAAGCAAGGTGAAAAGAGTGAGGGAGCAAAAGAGAGAGGGAGCGAGAAAGTGAGGGACAGGAGAGGGAGGTGAGTGAGTATTTATTATAGAGTAAAATATTCTAAGAGTAAAGAGTTGTTGTTACTCTCCAGTAGAGTAATCCCAGGGTTCCTCTACAAACAAGCGCTAACTTTCACTTCCGGGTGTCAGAGTTTGTGGATTCTCACGCGGCGCATTGTTCTGAGCGATGACCTCATCTGTCGGTCTACACCAGCACAGCGCGACCTTTGACCCTGAACAGTGTGTGTGTGTGTGTGCGGCCTCACTCTGAGGTGTGTCTCACTTCCACCATTATTATTAGTAAGATGCTCGTGTGCGTCTGAAAACTAATCCACTTTAAAAACAAATACAGCTGCAATAAGTGACTGTGAGGTTTGATCTCTCTTTCTTTCCTTCCCCTCTCTGTCTTTTTTCTTTCTTTCTTTCTCTGTCTTTGTCATTCGTTCTTTTCTTTCCCTCTCTGTCTTTCTTTCCCTCTGTTTTTCTTTCTTTCTTTCCTTCCTTCCTTCCCTTCACTCTCTCTCTTGCTTTCTTCCCCTCTTTTTCTTGCTTTCTTTCCTTCTCTCTTTCGATCCGTAATTCAGTCACACAAAAAGCTCCAAGGTGTCAGAAACATGTCTATCCACGATTCTGGATAAAATGAGAATCACGATTTTATTTTTTTCTACGGTTCTGGATACTTTTCCATTTTAAACATTTAACCCTGAAAACCAGGTTGTCAAACAGCAATATAATAACACATATTACTCTTTGCTTTAAATTAAAATAATTGAATGAAAAATTATGTAATGTAAAAGTATTGTTATAAAGAAAATTGTTGCATTTTATTAAATTTTATTGCACTTTAATGCGTTTAAATAAGAAAAAAAATACATATAAACTTGCGGTTAAGTAAAAAAAAAAATAATTCAATAGAGAAAAGGCGATTCCTGGTTTTTGTAAACATGATCTATTCTCTAGCTTATGATTGGTTGAAGGACAATCAGGCCACGCCTTTAATCTGCAGGGACTGGCTACAATTTTTCAATGTCAAACTGTTTAACAAATTTACACTAGTAGTCAAACGGATTCTTCTGAACGCATTTCTGCGTTATGATGTCAAAATGCACGTGAGATGAATCTGACGCAAAAAGACATTCGTCAGGCGCGTGACGCGGTTCCGAAGAAAAACAGTCAAACTAGCTGAGCCATAATCCAGCGGCGGCGCTTGTTACTAGGAGACGACATTATGACTAAGAAGAAGATGCAGATCAGAAAAGAATGTTAATGGCTGATGATGCTGCTAAACACTGTTGCAAAGATGAAAAGATTTTAAATAGATCAAAGGAGCGAAGGAAAGCTCGGACTGAGCCGCGCGCGCGACGCCTTTGATTATCACGGATAACCGCTTCACCGCCCAGGTGAGACTGAGAGGTTTAAGGCGGAGACCTGGCGACCTCGGCCAATCACGCGTTACTGACGAGAACCTTCCGATCAGAGGAAAATTTGCTAAAATTTGGCTGTTATGGAGCTATTTTGTTGTTTTTGTTTGAAACTATTTTGTGTGTGTGTTGAGGGGAGGGGGGGCAATTTGAAAAGCCCTTATGCAAATGTATGCAAAACTCCCAACTGAAATGTTTTTAAAATGGTGTGGCTGTCAGATATCTGGACATCCACACGTTTTGTCCTGGAACCTTCCACCAATCAGCAGAAGGTGCGAAAATTTGGTCATTAACAACTTTATTTAACCTTTTTTTTTATTCTTGAAAAAACAAAAAGTGTGTTCATATTTACACCAAAACCGTTTAGGTAATACTTTTTTTCTGTATTTTAGTTGCCATTCCAGCTTAATAGACCAATTAATGATAAATACAAAATTAAAAAGAAAAAAATTACACAATGTTTATATACAACCATGTACATTTTGTTGTTGTTCTTGTATCTTGTGTTATGATTAAACCGCTTCTTGCTTCTATATTTTGGACCACATTTTAATATATTGTAGTTATTTATATTGGTTATTAAGTGTGTGTACTTTACCATTATCTCATCTTTCTTTTTGCACCAAACAGAGTAGCAATACAAATTTCATTGTAACCCTGTGATACAATGACAACAAAGACTTTCTATTCTATTCTAAAATACACATTATGTGTCATCCCAAAATCAGATCGAACCTATTTTTACGTTGCCATGTAAAGAACCAAACAGAACGTCTTCATCAGTTCATCAGACTGTTCTCTCCGTCACGTCTTCCGTCAGAATTCCTCGGCCGTGAGTTTCTCACCTTTAATTTCCACGAGCTGTCCACATGACTAATGGCCGTCTGAATTTGAGGCTGGTGTGTGTATGAAGACGGATTCCGAAGTGGAAGAGGAGACAGGACTGTAATTACGGAGCCGTGCTCACACGCGTCGGGCAGATGGCGAGACAGTTGGTGGGAATCTCAGCGACGACGCAGATACGTCCTGAACTTCCAGCGCTGGTGTTGGTAAGATCGGTGTCGGAGGATTACACGAGGAGAACAGACAATATGTCGGGACTAGTTCCCCTCTTACAAGGCTTTTCTTGCAAAGCGACAAGAGAATTCGACGTTCTTGTTTCGCGGTAGTCATCGCAAGGATCGGACAATTTCGCAAAAGGATCGCAATTTTCGCAAAGTATTTCCATTAAACAATTTGGAACATCCAAAACAAAATGCAACACATGTAGCATCTTTGTCGGACAGCAAACGATACTTTGTATTTTCGCTGCATTAAAAGTATCAATGTTGTAGAAGTAAAAAGGCAGTAGCGATGTGTTTCCAGACAGACATTAGTAATCAATAACAGAGTACAACTGAACTATTATTTGATTCTGTCATTATTCCCAGGCAAATGATATGTCTTGGTCTTTATTGAAGAAGAAGAAAAAAAAAAACACAATTGAACTTTTGGATGGGAGTCGCTTTTATATGTATGTTATTTTGTTTTGAATTTAGCAATATTTTTCCTCATTTTACGTGTTGGAAATCTGACGAAACGTTAGGTCGAAAAAAAAAAACCAAATAAAAAAATAAAAAAAAGATAAAACGGGGAAGCCGATGTCCAATCCCTGTTCTGTCGACTACCGGAATTTTGAGGGAAACAATTTAGAAAATGTGTTTTCCGCTCACATACACAACATTAAGTAAAAAATAAATGCAACAAAAAGCATCGTTTAGCAAAATGCTTGATTTAAGAAGAAATGCTAAAATCATGACAAAAAAATTTAAAGTGCAATAAAATAAACGACGACGCCATGATGACCAATTATTTTCTTCACATGCAAAAAATATCAATTTCGACTCAAACACTGTAAATAACTCATATACAAATATTTAAAAGGCATATATGTTAAAATACACAAGTGTGTTTTGCGGCGTTCTCCTAAAGTCCACAATATCCCGGCGATATCCGACACACAACAGAAAGGAGACGTCGGATCGACACCATCGGAGTGTTTGTTCAGCTGAGATTCCTTTATTCTACGGCATCCGTGAAAACCTCCGGATAATCCCGGCCTTGTCAATCACCCGCCCGGACCGCTTCTCCTCTCCTGCATGTTTCACAACATGTGCGCGTCCACCTACACACTCCCTTTCAACAGGCTACTTAATATTGGAAATGCGACACTGCCTGCAGATAACGCCATCCTTGGCATTCTTAGATACAAGCTGAGGGAAGAAAACACCAGATTTCACTCGGCAAAGAGACGCGTATCGACGCCTGTAGCTTAATCCGCTCGCAACGTCTAGGCCACGGGGTCGAGTCTCAGAAAAGCACAAGTTTGTTGCCCAAGGCGAAAATTATTTTAAAAAGCGACATTGAGCATTTCAAAAGGTGCCAAATATTTTAAATTATTTATTATTCATATTATTATTATTATTATTAATAAAAGGGTTACATAATGCTGACGTGGCTCAACTCTAACCGACTTCATGCGCAGACTAAACCTGCATTGATTTATTAATTTATTAATTTGTGGTTATTTATCATATATTTGTACTGTTTAAGTTGTATGTCCAAGTTTATGTTGGAGCCAATCACGCATGGAGTTGTTGTTGTTTTTCTCTGTTTCAAAGTGTCAATAACAATGAGTAATAGTACATTATTTATTGATGTTAATGTTATTCTCTGATTTCAAACAGTTTAAATGCAACAATATTTTGTTGGTTAAATGTTTATATTGTTTGTTTTTATGCTGATGGGACAAATGTGTCTTTGTTGTAATCATGTATCATTTTAGTTGTATTATTTATAACATTTTTGTGATAATAGACAGACTTTATTGATCCAACAAGGGTACATTTCTGATCAAAGTTCTATTCTATTCCCAACAGCCATGGGAAGCCATTACCCAACAAAACAGAGAAAATTTAATTTAAAAAAATGAAAGAAAATGAAAACAAACCAAGAAATATTTTCATTCTCCTACAGAACTCCAGTGAACATTCTGGGCCAATCACGATATTTATAAACACACACTGCCAATATTATTAATAAAAGTCCACAGTTGACCGAATGTGACAAACGTAAACTTTGCGTTTTTTCCCAAACTAAATACATAAACAATTCGAAAACCGTCGCTGGACGAGTTTTCGACCCCGATAATGCCAAAAAGACGCAAGAACATCGGCGACCGTCCCAAACCGCCACGTGACCAGCTTCTCTGCAATCGCCCGCACATTTCAACTGGAATAAAAACGGGAATGCCAGAAAACACTTCAATCAGTGCCCGCTCTTGAAGCCCACCCCCACACACACTGCATTTAGAGGCGCAGCGAGCGCACACACTCACACACACACACACACCACCCACACAAGGAAGAAAAGACATGCAAATGACACATCAGTGAAGTCCTCACAGGGAGAGAAGCCCGCGAAGAGCCATTAGTCAAGCCCGCGCGGACCCTCGCCATCCCAGCGGGACAAACACACACCACTGATGCTGCGCATTCCACACGCGCGGACGCAGGAATGTGCCCACCATGCCCGGAACGTCGCTCGGAGGAGACACACACACACACACGTGGCAGGACGGTTTCCGAAACAGGACCGGGCCGCAGATTTATCACGTGAACCGTTGCTTTTCTCCACCTATGCACCTAGTGTTTGTGTAGTTGTACACACAGGTGGATTACTCTATAGGTACATGTTCCAATGAGACTAGAAGTAAAGGAAAGAGGAAGAGAAAAAAGGAATGAAGTGGAAAGTAGAGTTTGGAAGGAAGGAGAGAGACAGAGCGAGTAGTTAAAGATGGAGAGAAAGAGAGAGAGCTGGAGAAAAGAGAGAGTAGTGAAAGGTAGCGATAGAGTACTGAAAGGAGGAGAGAGGGCCAGTGAGAGCAGTGAAAGATGGATTGCAAAAGACGGATGAAGAGAAAGCAGAAGATCGATAGCTAGATGGACAGAAAGAAAGAGAGAGAAACAGGGAGGGAGACACGAGAAGAGAGAGCAGGAGAGAAACAGCAATTCATCATAACGAGAAAAAGAGTGGGAGACAGAAAGAGCAGGACATATAGAGAGGGAGTACAAGACAGACAGACAGAGAGAGCAGGTGAACAAGAGAGAGAGAGAGAGAGAGACATGAGCGATGGCAGTAGAAAGAGAGAGTGAGAGCGACAGAGTGATAGCAGAGCGAGAGAGACAGAGCAATAGCAAAAAAGAGAGAGAGAGAGAGAGAGTGAGTGAGAGAACGAAAGCAGAGGAGAGCGATGGCAGAAAAGAGAGACAGACAGGGTGATGTCAGGAGAGAGAGAAGAGAGACAGGGTGATGTCAGGAGAGAGAGTGATGGCAGAAGAGAGAGAGAGACAGAGCAATGGCAGGAGAGAGAGAGGGAGACAGAGCGATTGCAGGAGAGAGAGAGAGAGAGAGAGAGAGAGAGAGAGAGAGAGATGGCAGAAGAGAGAAGAGGGGGGGTGATGGCAAGAGAGACAGAGAGAGAGACAGAGAGACATAATAAGTACATGATGTTTACAGTCACAGAGTGAAGAGATGCGCACACACACACACACCGAGGCGGACATGTCGCGTCGCTAGAACCGCACTAGTGAAGTTGCCGAGGATCGAGTGTTATCGCGGAAGTTTCGCCCGCTTGACGGCGTCACCAGCTTCACCTTGGGCGCCTTCACGCCCGAAACACCGCGTGAGGGAAACGCCGCGGGAAGCGCGTGTGCGACGCCAGGTGACTCGCGTCGAGAGATCGAACACACACACACACACACACACACACACACCGGACGCTTCACACAACGAGCGTCGACATCACGACACATCTGTGAGACACGCGCGCGCACACACACACAGACACACACGCACACGCACGCGCAAGGTGGATAACGCGCTGGAATCACGGCGGCGTCGCGAACTCACCTTCCTCCGCGCCGCAATCTCCCGCTAGAGCTCCGGCACGCGCATCTGGCGGAGGGTGAATAATCTCGGCTGGGATGCGGCGCGTTGAGTCGCGTCTCCTCGCGCCGCACGAGCGTCGGCCTCCGCGTCTCGCACGCAACTAACGCAACTTCGAAGTTCATACAAAAGTTGCAGCTCCGCCTATCGCGCTGCAGCTGCCGGTGACGTCAGCGCGCTGGCTGGAGGGGGAGATCTCGCGATAGCGGGCGCGAGCGGGACTTGACGGCTGAATGCCTATTTTGTGTGGG
>MU204340.1:604802-617302 GCA_017309775.1 Paedocypris sp. Pulau Singkep | reverse complement strand
CCGTCGGAGAAGCAGTAAAGGAGGTAAAATGCAAGATCGCAGGAAAATCGTAATGCGCCGCTACCACTCCACTCAGCTAAAATAAACCAGCAGAATATAATAATCAGTCACAGACACAACACCACTCTACACTGTATAGACAGACAGCTGGATAAAAGAGAGATAGACAGCTAGACAGACAAACAGAAAGAGACGGGATGGATGGACATGACAGAGACAGACAAAGATGTAGGTAGATAGATAGATAGAGACAGACATACAGGTATAGAAAGATGGATGGATGGACGGATGGATGGATGGATAGAAAGACAGACATAGAAAGAGAGACACACATACAGATATAGATAGATAGATAGATAGATAGACAGATATAGATAGATAGATAGAGAGACAGACAGATATAGATGGATAAACAGAGAGAGAGACAGACAGACAGATTCAGATGGATAGACAGACAGACAGACGAGAGGTGGTGAGACGGCACTAACACAGGATGTGTGGGCGTGTGGTGATGAAGAGGGGGTGCGGCTCCAGGACACTTGTCATCCTCCCACCTCATCACCACACTGAGTCACACTGCGCAGACACTTCCGTCTCACTGCAGAGCTCAGCCAGTCTGTGTGTGTGTGTGTGTGTGTGTGTGTGTGTGTGTGTGTGTGGGCGCTACGTACTTCAAATGTGACGAGTGTGTCGTTTTACACAAACGCTGTTTACAATTTAAATTTCTATCTGTCTGTCTGTCTATTCATCTGTCCTTCTGTCTGTCTATCTATCTATCCGTCTGTCTGTCTATCTAGCAATCCATCCATCTATCCGTCTGTCTGTCTATCTAGCAATCCATCCATCTATCTATCTGTAACCTCTGCAATCTCTCATCAATTTAACTATTTTGTCGTCTTTCAAATGTCTATTAGTCTGTCTGTCTGTCTTTACTGGATGTAATAGATCTATCTATCTGTCTGCCTGCCTGTCTATCCATCCATCCCTCCATCTGTCCTCTATCTGTAACATCAGCCATCTCTCATCAATTTAACTATTTATTCGCCTTTCAAATGTCTATTAGTCTGTCTGTCTGCCTGCATATCTTAGATTTAATAAATATATCTGTCCGTATGCCTGTCTATCTACAGGGTTCCTACACTTTCTGAAAAATAAAATCCAAGCACTTTCAAAGTCCACGCTCAAGCTTTTCCAGCACCACACAGTTGTGATAAATGTTATATTTAAAACTCTGCCTAATCTAAATAAAACATTTTTGTGGAATTGGTGGTGAAAAAATGGACATTAAATTTTAGTAGACCTAACTAACATCATGGGCAAAATTTGCATTCTAACCATTTAAAGTAAGAAATCCGCCATTCTTCTCCATTTTTAGCAAAGTGTGTTTTAGTTTTACAAAGTGTAACGACGCAGAGAAAACTTCAACAATAAAGGTGTTGATGCTTTCCACTTCCTGCACTTTAATCAGACCTGGATCATAGTGATCACGACCTGTTTATTACACACTCACTTTATTTATCCGTCTCTCTCTCTCTCTGTCTCACTCTCAGTCTGTGAATCAAAAGTCGTGTGAAACCAGACGAGTTCGGATCCGGTCCCGAGGACGTGCACTTATCCGGAATCCACTGTAGAATTTCAAGCATTTCAAGCACTATGTTTAAAATTCAAGCATTTTCAAGGCCTTGAAAACACATTATTGAAATTCAAGACTCTTTCATGGATTTCAAGGACCCGTAGGAACCTTGTATCCATCTATCTTTCTCCTTCCATTTCTATATAAAAACATTGTTTCTCTGACAAATCATACCTTCTGTGGGGGAAAAAAAGAACGTTAACATTAAGATCTGTCTGTTTGTCCCATCCATCCAATTGTAGTAATTGCTTTGTCGTCTCCTAAATACTTGCGTCTTTTGTACAAAAACAAGTGCGTTAAAAATTCTTCTTTACAGAGAACGAAGGACAACTCCGTGAAAGAAGAAAAATCTTTTTGTTTCTCGGTTTCTCCGTTTATTGAAGCGTTGCACAACTGCCCCCTACCGCACAAGAGCGGTACTGCACCATCACACCGCGACCGGAAATACAGACGAGTTTCCTTCACGATCGTGTCGAGTGTCACTTACACATTTAAGCGCTTCTCTCTCTCTGTGTGTGTGTGTGCGCGTGTATGTGTGTTTTATAATAAATAATCAAGTTTGTTCAATCAAGTAATTCAACAGAGCACAACAACACGTGCACATACAAACGCTCAAGTATATAACACACGTACAGTAAGTAGCAATACTGTATAACGCTATATACACTAGCAGAGGCGTGACATTAGCAGAGGAAAGACTGCCGTCAAAAGTGTGTGAGGAATAAATAATAACTATCTGGAATTTTCAGTACGATCTGAAAACACCAAACAAGTTCAAGTTCAAGTTCATTTATATAGTGCTTTTCTAACGCAAAGACGCTATGTGAGGAAGTCTTTGAAAAGAAAAATGTCGATTCTTTATATGAGTTTACAAAAAAAAACACTCAATTAAATCAAGACGGACGATCGAGCTAATTCCTGGTATAAAAGGACATTTTTCCCCCGTACACTTTCACAAGCAAACCTGGAATAAACGAGATAAAACTCTATTTACAGTCACATGACGGAGAATAAAACGTGTTCGTCTTTTATAATAAAAATGCAGCGTCGACTGATTTCCGGTGAGAGAGATAGAGAGAGAGAGAGAGAGCGAGAAGAGGAAAGGTCAAGAGGTCAAGAGGTCACAGGATCCCCTCCTCCACAGCCTCCGGAGCTCATTGCATCTGATAAACACTGAAGATCAGTATCCCACAGGAGGTGGAGCTCCTCTCCTCAGCACCAGCAGGACTTGTGAGTGGCATCACCCGGGCGACACAGGCCTTCCTGCTCCTCCAGATCCGCCAGGTTCAGCTCGCCGCTCTGGGAGCCGCCCAGCAGGTCCAGATCCTTCTTATTGGCCTGCAAAACCAGCTCAGCCAATCGGGTGAAAGACTGGAATAGTGACAGAGAGCAAAGTTAAACGTCTGCAAGAACGACAGGTGACGACGTAAATAAAATGTATCAATATTGACACACAAAGTCAATTACGACATTTACAAACGACGAAAAGTTTCGTGTTTGTGTTGTGCAACTCAGTCAATAAGTTAAGAATCTTTGTACACCTTGAGAAAAAAAAAACCAAACGTTTTTATTTTAGCATTTGAATAGAAAAAGCGACGGATCTCTTGTTTTTCTAGAGACGCTCGCGCAGCTCGGAGTCGTTATTGTGTATTTGCTTCGGGGACTCTGTGTGTTTGTCTATTTTTATTATTTTTCACTTTTTTATTTGATCTGTTCATTATTGTTTAATAATATTGTCCAATTGAGTGAGTAATAACTCCTAAACACCAACCGTAGTTTGACAACTTGATGATACTTCGTAACAATAGAAAAATGTTGTTGCAAAATAACGTACAGCGTATTTTATTACATGGTTTGTAAACGCAAACAATCCTACCACCAAATATTGTTAAACTGTTCCAAGTGAGATGAATTAAAAGAGCATTCAATTAAATCCGTTACTAAACAGCGCCATCTATCTACAATAAAATCGCACATTTTATTATGCTACAAAATAATGTCGCACGTCTTGTGAAATAATGTCGCACATTATGTGAAATAATGTTGCAAATATTGTAAAATAATTTAGCATATTTCATGAAATTGAAATGAAATTATGTAGCATGCATTGTGAAAAAAGGAGCATATTTTGTGAAATAATGTAGCATATATTATGAAATAATGTAGAATATTTTGTGAAATAATGAAGCCTATATTGTGAAAAAGTGTAGCATATATTGTTAATAAATGTCGCACATATTGTGAAATAATGTCGCAAATATTGTGAAATAATGTCGCAAATATTGTGAAATAATGTAGCATATATTGTGAAAAAATGCAGCATATATCATAAATATTGTAGCAGATATCGTGAAAAATGTTGGATATTTTGTGAAATGAAGCATAAATTGTGAAAAAATTTAGCATATATCATGAAATAAGTTCAAGTTTCAAGTTTATTTATACAGCGCTTTACAAAGTCGCCTAAACGCAAAGTCTCTAAAAAATAATGTTTGAGTGTATCGTACCTCTGAAATGTTGTGGTTAGTAAAGGCACTTGTCTCAAAGAAGTCCATCCCGTAGGCCTGAGCGAGCTGAGGAGAAAGGGGAGGAGCTTACACTCACAGACGCGTGCGCTAAGTTCTCCGGCGCTACCTTGTTCCCCTGCTCGGTCGCTACTTGTCTCTTCTGTTCCTCGTCGGACTTGTTCCCCACCAGGATCTTCTGGACCTTCTCGGGCGCGTACTGCTCAGAACCAGCATATATCACAACAACGCACGGCCCGTGATGGAGCTGTTATTGCTATTAAAGGCGTTATAACTACAGATCCCATGATGCAGTGCTCTAGCTGCAGAGCATAATTTGCAAAATGCAAGCGCTTTAAAAAAATCCTGTTTTTGCAACATACGTTTTTTTCCGTTGTATAATTTTGATTACATTTTAAGTAAATGACAAAATAATTAAAGTTAAAGTTGAATTATTCATGCATAATATTACTGTTAATAATATTAATATTATTAAAAAAAAATTGAATTTACTGCCTGTTTCCATTCATAAACATATAGGTAAATATGTTAAAGTGTGCTTTGGGATTGACCCAGATAAACGAAAAACAATATACGTATTTTATGGTCATATTGACATATTGATGCTATAAAACATACATGATATCCGATTTATCTTCATCACATACAATTTTTTTAAACAGATGGAAACAAAATGCAGATTTATTTTTAGAATATGAAAAATGTGACTTCTGTGCTTAATAGAGAAGCACATTTTTCCTGTAACAAATTGTTCATTTTTCTCATCCGGCCCATGGATATCAACATTCTGAAATCATGACCTGTGATATCATGTTTGAGTCGAACTGCTGCTGTTGAATATCGCAAAATATTAATCCGCTCTACAAAATGCATATTGACCTCTTCATATTTGTACATATTGCAGCTATTTAAATGATTTATTTAAATAATTACATTAATTTAAATATTTCTACTTTTGTAAAAAAAAAAAAAAAAAAAAAGTATTAAGATATAAAAAAAGAAAAGAAAAAAATATGAAATATAGCACCACCACATTTTCAACAACTTTGACGATATTGGTTACAGTACGTATATTCAGGCTGAACGAAATACAAAACTAAATGGAGAGTTTAACGTCCATTTCTGAGGAATAATGATATTTCTCTATACTTCAGTTCAGAGAATCAGCTGCTAATAACGACCACATTTTTTTGCGTTCACGTCTCATGGCTCTCAACCGTAAAGCCGTACGAGAGTCAAACAGATTCCAGCCGTTTCCAACTTTGGCTTCAGCAATCCAGCAACAGCAGAGGAAGTGAAGAATCAAGACACTCGTTTTTCCGTGTTTGACTACTTATGTCTGTCTGAGAAAGCGTTGAGCACAGAGAAGCAGAGCGGCTAATTATGTAGCCCTGATGCGGCAATAAAAAAACAACAACACTATTTAGAACCAATTAAGAAAAACATTATGCTTTAATACCAGTATCTCGCTCCTTTACGTATATACAAACGCGGTCCTGAATCAGCTGACGGACGCGAGCCTCACCTCATCCACGTCACTGGCCCACTTCATGATGTGCTGGAACGAGCGCTCGCTGCTGATGTCATACACCAGGAGGATGCCCTGAGGAGGTCACATGACCATGAAGGGGAGTATGTGCGGGACGGGGCGGGGCTCACCTGCGCTCTCCTGTAGTACTGCTTGGTGATGGTCTGATAGCGCTCCTGACCCGCCGTGTCCCTGCAAAACCCACACACACGCCGGTCAGAGGAGACGCTCCACACGCTCCACACGCTCCGCTCCGTCTCCACCGCTCACCAGATCTGGATCCGCACTTTAATGCCGTCGATCTCCAGAGTCTTCATTTTGAAGTCAACACCTGGATCACAAGAAGCTCATTATTGTGAAAGTAAGACCTAGCGTGAAAGTAAGACCTAGCGTGAAAGACCTAAAGTCAAAGTAAGACCTAGCGTGAAACTAAGACCTAGAAAGAAACGAAGACCTAGCATGAAAGTTCAACTTCTGAGTATTTGTAAGGCGCTTTTCACAGTTTTAACAGTCTCAAAGCGCACGAGAAAGTATGAAAGTAATAACTAGCATAAAAGACATAGCATCAAATTGGGACCAACCGTGAAAGACCTAGTGTAAAAATAAGAACTAGCGTAAAAGACCTAAAGTCAAAGTAAGACCTAGCGTGAAAATAAGCATAACTAGCATAAAAGTAAGAACTAGCATAAAAGTAAGAATTAGCATCAAATTGGGACCAACCGTGAAAGACCTTAAGTCAAAGTAATACCTAGTCTGAAAGTAAGAACTAGCATAAATGTAAGAACTTGCATGAAAGTAAGAAGTATCATAAAAGTAAGACTTGCCATAAAAAGCGGGAGCAAGAAGGAAAGACCTAGCAATGAAAGTAAGAACTAGCCTGAAAGTAAGAACTAGCGTCAATGAGGGACACAGACCTGAAGTCTAAAAGTAAGACCTAGCCTCAAAGTGGAACCAAACCTGAAAAACCTAAAGTCAATGTAAGACCTAGCCTGAAAGTAAGAAATAGCCTGAAAGTAAGAACTAGCGTAAAAGTACGACCTAGCGTAAAAGTAAGACCTTGCGTGAAAGACCCAAAGTCAAAGTAGAACTTAGCGTAAAAGTAAGACCTAGCGTAAAAGTAAGGCCTAGCGTAAAAGTAAGACCTAGCGTACAACTCAGCCCAAACATCAAAGCAAGAACCTAGCATGAAAGACTTAGTGTGAAAGTAAAAACTAGCGTAAAGTAAGAACTAGTGTGAAAGTAAGACTTGGTGTCAAAGTGAGACTAAGCGTATAAGACCTAGCCTGAAAGTAAGACCTAGCGTGAAAGTAAGACCTAGCCTGAAAGTAAGACCTAGTCTGAAAATGAGACCTAGCATGAAAGTAAAACCAAGAGACAAAGTAAGACTTAAAGTGAAAGTAAGACCTAGTGTAAAAGTAGTCCTAGTGTGATAGTAAGACCAAGCGTCAAATTAAGACTTAGCGTAAAAACACAAAGACTGTAGTTGAGTAAATATTACACAACAAATGAGTGAACCTTAACAGAAAATAGCCAAACAAGCGTCTTCAAAGTGCTCAGGCTTCACGATTGTCCCGAGTATTAACACCAACACGAAGAGCAGGAAGAACATTTCCACCACCGTGCACCACAACCCACAAACTAAACACGACCATCCAAAACACACACACACACACACACACACACACACACACACACGCGATCAGAAGTTCCACACGTGTGACTGAAGAAACCAAGGTCGACTCTGAGCGCGTGCGTCACACACTCGCTGGAGGAGAGAGAAGGACGGCTTCTCGAGGTCAGCACTCATCTACATGTTCTCAGCCAGAGACAGACGTCCAGACCTTCTCACAGCAGCCACAAACGCTACAGAGCGTCCAGAAGCTCCACAGACCATCAGGAACCAGAACCAGTCGCTCTACAAACAAGCATCTTCTGCATTAAACTCGCTCCTTATTGGTCTGAGCATTATCAGCAGAAGACAGATATTCTCCCGCAAAATGTGCTTTTCTACTAAACTGATTCAGCCAAACACGTTCAACCAAACACATTCAGAGCATTTAGGAAATCTAATGTCCAAAATTTGACATAAAATGTTTTGTACAGAAAATCAATGTATACTAACGAGATACATGCTAATATAGAGTAGTGATACATATGGTTAAAATAATGTTGATATACATAATATATTTTTTTAGATTAGTCTTACAAATATTTCTAATATTACTTTAAATAATTACTTTAATTAAAAATTTGCATGAATATTAATGGCGGAAATGTCTGTTTCGTTTACATACAGTATATGTTTTATTTAGTTTATAATTACCATAATTACATAATGATTGTAGTACTGATTATGTAAATTGTAATTCTATTATATTATTTTAACTTCTATATTATGTAACATTATACCTGTATAAATACCTGTACCTATATATGTAATCCAGATATGTTCTGCGAAATGTGAATGACTGTATATGTGAAAAGTGTAAACAAATACAATACAAAAAAAGTATTTTTGAGGATTATCGTATTATTAGTGTACACTAAATGTTCACTGTTTCTCATTATTAATGTTATTGTTACTGTTCTGGCAATTGAATTTCCCCATTGTGGGATCAATAAAGTTCATTCATTCATTCATTCATATCACTGAACGACTCAAAGGCTCCAATGGTGTTTGGGGAAACGTAAAAAGTGACACTTCGAATTTAAATGTACGTTTCATTTTGTAGCGGAAAGGCATTTTCAACGGGTTTATAAAATACTTATTTTTCGTGAAATCCGTACAATGTCGGTCCTCAAAGGGCCGGATGTAACTTCTAAGTGTAACTAAATGTAATCAAATGTGATGTAAAATAAATGTAACCGCTCTTTAATGTTAAACGACTCATTATTTATCATAACTTAATCAAGTGACAATTGCAGTTGTGTAGAAAACCTTTGTTCGCTTGGTATAAACATACATCTTTTAAAATGCTGTCAGCTTACGAAAATTGTCCAAGTGAATACAAAAAAAAAACAACATAAAACTGTGTAAACACTGCAGTGGTCGCAAGGCATTGTGGGAAAGTTTTTAGCCAACGCACATCTTAATTAATGTTTTGATGTCTATTTTTAGACTCTCGCGGGCCACGTCTGGCCCCCGGGCCTTGAGTTTGACACGCGTGAAAGTGTAAAGCACACGCAAACATTCCGGAACAACAAAGCACATTCCATCAGAATAACACGAGAATAAAACACACATCAGCACAACACAATCCAACCACGTCAACAAAACCCCAACACAACTGCTGAGGATTCGCGCCACCGCTCCCTGATGACCGATGGAGAGTGATAAGGCTGATATGGATAATAACTGATGATGATGATGATGATGATGGGGATGTGGAGCGTGTGTGTGTGTCTCTCTCACCGATGGTGGAGATGTGCGACGGGTGGAATTCATTGTCCGTGAATCGGCAGAGGAGGCAGGTCTTCCCGACCCCGGAGTCTCCGAGCAGCAGGAGCCGGAAGAGCACGTCGTACTGCTTCGCCATGGCGCCGCGTCCGGGAGCTCAGCGTCGGGTTTCAGCCATCTCCACCCCGCGTATCATCTTCTCGGTTCTTCCATCGATCGCGCGTGGATCTTCTGCTGCGGTGGGTGCGGCGGTCTGCTCTCCGTCGGCCCCGCCCACACACCTTACGTCTCGGCGAGTGGGCGGGGCTTGCGCACGCGCTGTGACGCTTTGATGATCAGTCTGACATGGTCTGATTAGCACTTTGACTTAATTTAACTCTAAGCACTTTTTAATACTTTTTCAAATACCGTTTTTTATCATGAAAATGTTAATGTTTGCAATGTTTATTTATGCGGTACTTTTTCAATACCGTTTTTTATAATGCAAATGTTAATGTTTGCAATGTTTATTAATGCGTTTGTTATTATTATTATTATACTGTGTGCGATTGTGTTGTGTGTTTGCTGCCGAAATTTCTCCCTTGGGAGATCAATAAAGGTTCGTTCATTCATTCAGTCATTCAGTCAGTCAGTCGTGCCTCCTCATTTTAAACAAGTTTTATTTGGGCTTCTTAATTCGACTAACACATTGAAAAAGTAATATTTTGTTCGTAACTTGATCATTTTATTTGCGAAATTTCATATTCATATATCTAAATTCAACTGTAGTACACATTTCTTTCTTGCTTTCTGATTTTGCACTTTATTTCAACACTCTGATCAGTTTCGAGCAATTCAAAAGCATTAAATACAGTTCTGTAACAGGTTTAAACTATTTGATAATTTATGATGTGTATTATTTGCAATGTTTTTGTATTTTGTGCTGTATTTTTGTTGTTCATTTTTCTCTTTATATGAACCCGTGGCTTAAATGAAGTTTTTTTTAAAAAGTGCTACCTCATTCTGATGAAAACGAATGGGTTGATGTCGGTGTTTTTGCCGTGTTTACTAAAAGGTTCGTCGAAGCATCAAATAGTCAAAGTGATTTAAATGAACATACAGACAGACAGATACAGACAGACAGTCCGTAAGTAATTTCTTTATTTGTTTTTTTATTACTGATCAGTTTTTGCCAATCCAATCATCTGGTTTCTATGCTTAAATGTTTAATAATTATTTTCTGAGCGACACTTACTTTTGCAATGGTGTAAAGTACATGGACTTTGCTAGTATACTTAAGTATTTTGTGGCTACTTTGTACTTGTACTGAGTTGTGACGTAAAAGACTTTTCCTTTCACTCAAGTGTGATTTTCAGGTACTCATTACACGTTTGTAATTGAAAATATCGACGAGAATATCGAATATTACGTTTTAATTGTTTTTTTTTTGGACATTGAGACACGTTGAAAAACAGGAAAAAAGACACACACACACACACACACACACACACACACACACACACACACACACACACACACACACACACTTGGAAAAGAAATAAATACAGTAAATACGGTACTATACCCGTATACCGGTAGCGCGCGGCCTGGAGCGTCCGACTTTCCGTACTTGAGTCACGTGACTCGCTGGGCTAAGCCCCGCCCCCTCTGATGACACTTGCTGGTAAACGGATCTTGTGTAGAGGCGCATGTGATTTCTCGCATCATGATGGAAGACGCGTCTCCGTCGCTGCGATGCTTTCTCGACTCGCACGCGTCGGAACTTTTCAACGACGACGGCGTGGAAACCGTGACCTCGGACGAGCAGGTGAGCTTAACTCGGCATTAGTTAGCTAATTGGCATTAGCGCAGCGCTAACTGTCTTATTTCTCCTCGCCCGCTGATCTTCTCGCTTCAGGACTGAGGGACGTTATTCTCTTTATCTCTTGTAGTTTGTCCTCTCGTCGCTCGAACCTGATCTAGAACCGTTTTTGCCGTGTTTAAGCGTTTGGGGTTTTTTTAACAACGAGTTTCTGATTTTCTGAACGGAACGTGTTTTTAGTTTTTTTTTAAACAGCTCGATTCAACATTCACACTTTTTTCAAATGCAAAGAATGTAATGTATTTGATAATGTATTTGATTGACATTTTGATCCTTCATGAATGGAGTTTTCATAATATATTTTACACTGATGATGATCTCTTTATGCAAATATGATTGTTTACCACTTTATATATACAGTATAGTAAACACAGTAACTGTCTACAAGTTGTGTACAAGTGTATACATACACCGGTTTGTATATACACTTATACAGTGCATACACACACACACACACACACACACACACACACACACACACTGATATATTTGACATATACACATGTGCACATTTATTAGACACACACACACACACACTGATATATTTGACATATACACATGTGCACATTTATTACACACACACACACACACACACACACACACACACACAGTAATATATTTGACATATATACACATGTGCACATACACCACACATATTACACACACACACACAATCTAATGTATTGGACATACGTATACTGTATACATGTGCACATACACCACACATATATTAGACACACACACATTTATTTATTGTTTTTTTTTATTACTGATCAGTGTTTGCCACTCAAATCTTCTGGTTTGTATGTCAAATATATGGCATAATTTTTACTCAATTGATGGTAAAAATTCCAGTCACGAGCCTCTCTGACGTCCTGCTTTTTCCACTGGTAAAGATCATCACACGGTTAATGTTAATGACATATAATCACCGCTTTTGATAGTACAATAAATTGTATTGTATTATACTGTTAATACTATTCTATTTGTGCGCTTTGAGACAGTTAATACTATGAAAAGCGCCCTACAAATACTCATATTATTATTATTATTGTGTACATTTCTGTGCATTTGGTTTATTTTGTTGATTTAGTTTAATTTTGTTGATGTCCATCTTTGTCTGGAGAGCAACTGTGACCGGAAAAGCAATTTCCCCCGGGGATGAATAAAGTCTTTTTCAATAGAATTTGTATTGAATTGAATTGACATTGTACGGGTGACGATGTTCCTCTCCCCCACTAGAGGGCCGCGGGACACCGCTACAACTGAAGGAAAGAGAAACATGAAACGCTACATGTCCCAGTGGACAGGATGTGATGTCATCGACACACGCGTGAAGACGTTGCTGTCTCACTTGTATTATTTTCTTCCCTTGTTTTGTCGATTATCCAGAGGAAAGTTGAAAGAAGCATTCAAGAAGTCATCAGTGTTTACCAGCAGATGCACACCACACCACCACAGTGAGTACTGATCCGTTTCTCCGGGCGAGACCACCAGGACCGGACCCACCGTCTGTTCTGTTTTACTGTAATACGGCAGATTTGAACAAAAAAAAA
>MU204340.1:581190-600583 GCA_017309775.1 Paedocypris sp. Pulau Singkep | reverse complement strand
TGGGACTGAAACAAAGTGAGGAAGACTGAACTGGGACTGAAACAAAGTGAGGAAGACTGAATTGGGACTGAAACAAAGTGAGGAGGACTGAATTGGGACTGAAACTAAACATGTGTCGTCCCGCAGAGAGAAGCTCCTGGACTTCCTGTTCTCCGTGAAGCAGCCCGACGGCTCTTTCGTGATGCACGTGGGCGGCGAGGTGGACGTCAGGTGACCCCCGCTGAGGCGTGACGGCGCTGCTGCTGATGATGACCTCTGACCCCGTGTGTGTGTGTGTGTGTGTGTAGAAGCGCCTACTGCGCCGCGTCTGTGGCGTCCCTCACCAACATCATCACGCCGGCGCTGTTCCACGGCACACACAACTGGATCCTGAGGTACACAGCGCACGCCACGCCACAGTGGACGGATAGAACTATAGATGGATGGATGGAGATTAAAAAAATAAACGTGTGTCGATGGATGGAAATTAAAAAAAAAAAAAAAGTTTGTTGGTGTGTGTTTATGGATAGAATTATAGATGGATAATTAAATGGATGGATAGAAAGAAATATAGTTTTGTGGTTGTGTGGATGAATAGAACTATAGATGGATGGATGGAGATTAAAAAAAATAAATAAATAAAGGTGTGTGGATGGAAATAAAAAAAAAGGTTTGTGTGTGTGGATAGAATTATAGATGGATAATTCAATAGATGGATAGAAAGAAATATAGTTTTGTGGATGGATAGAACTATAGATAGATGGATATAAATAAATAAAATAAAAAAATAAGGATGATAGAACTAGATGGATGGATAGGTAGAAATATAGTTTTGGGTGTGTGGATGGATAAAACTATAGGTTAATGAATGGATTGATAGAAAGAAATATGGGTTTGGGGTGTGTTGATAGAACTGTTGATGGATGGATAGAAATAAAAATAATAAAGTTTGTGGTTATGTGGATAGATAGAACTATAGACCAACGGATGGATGGAAAGACATACGGTTTTGCGGTGTGTGGACAGAACTATAGATGGATGGATAGAAATAAATAAAAAAAATGCATATAGTTTGTGGGTGTGTGAATGGATAGATGGATATAGAAATAAATAAAAATAAAAATAAGGTGTGTGGATGGATAGAACTATAGATTTATGGATGGATAGAAATAAAATAAAAATATATGGTTTGTGGGTGTGTGTATGGACAGAACTATAGATGGAAGGAGGGATGGAAGTGTGTGTGTGTGTGTGTGTGTGTGTGTGTACGTGTGTGTACAGTACAAACTATGGATGGATAGATGTCAATGATTGTGGTTTGTGGGTAGAACCTCAGAAGGGATGGGTGGATGATGATGGAGGAGGGGAGGGCGGAGCTGATGAGGGTGTGTTGTGGTGCAGCTGTCAGAACTGGGAGGGCGGTCTGGGGGGCGTGCCAGGCCTGGAGGCTCACGGCGGCTACACCTTCTGTGGCACCGCCGCCCTCGTCATACTGGGCAAAGAACATATGCTGGACCTCAAGGCCCTGCTGGTGAGACTGGTGCTGCACTCCACTTCATCCTGTGGTGTTAACACATGTGCTTCTGGGTTCCTGCGGCTGTTCGTTATTATGTTACATTAGAAGCTTTACACTATAACGTTAGATTGTTAAGAGACGTTTGAAGCTTCAGACTATAATGTTACGCTACATTTTAGGCGTTACACTATAAAGTTACATTGTTAAGAGACGTTTTGAAACGACACTGTAACGTTACATTACATTTGAAGCTTTACACTATTACGATCCATTTGAGGCTTTACACTGTTACATTGTTACAGTAGACTTGAGGATTTACACAAACTTAACTTTGTTGCAGTAATTTGAAGCTTTACACTGTAACGTTACGTTGTTACGACACATTTGAAACTTTACACTGTAACGTTACGTTGTTACGACACATTTCATGCTTTACACTATAACGTTACATTATTACGTTACACTGTAGTTGTTACATTACGATCCATTTGAAGCTTTAACTGTAACGTTACGTTGTTACGATCCATTTGAAGCTTTAACTGTAAGGTTGTGTTGTTGTGTTGTGTTGAGCAGAGCTGGGTGACCAGCAGACAGATGCGGTTCGAAGGAGGTTTTCAGGGTCGGTGTAACAAGCTGGTGGACGGGTGTTACTCCTTCTGGCAGGCGGGACTGTTACCGCTCCTGCACCGAGCGCTCTTCAAAGACGGTGATTTACCTCAGACGTGCCACTACACACACCAGCAGATCTTACAGCAGATTTGATGTGTTACACTTTTACAGAACGTTACGGTAAATGTAGATTTACACTGCAGCGTTAGTGTTACAGCAGATTTAAAGTGTGTAATGTTACAGTACACGTGAAGCGTTCCAGTAAATCTGAAGTGTTACACTAACATTACATTCTTACAGAACATTTGAAACGTTACACTATAGTGTGAGTCGTTACACTACTTGAAGTGTTGCACTAACGTTATAATCAATTTGCACTTATCGTTACACTTAATGTTGCGGTAAATATGAAATGTTAAATGATAGAGGAGATTTGAACGTTACATTGTCGCACTACGTTTGAAGTGTTGCACTATTATAGTGTTCAAATGTACAGCGCCGTTAGTGTTAGTGTTTATTTAGTGTTGAGTTTACATTCATTTACATATTACAACTCAATTACGCGCTTCAGTCTTTTAATCGTGATTAATTTGGTCGGGGAAGTGCGATTAACTAGTTAAACATGAATCGCTTGACAGCAATAATGTGAAGTGTTACGTTTTGTTAGTCTTGAAGCGTTACAGTAGATTTGAAGTGTTACAGTAGTGTTACAGTAGATGTGTGTTAGTGATTCGTTTAAAATGAATGAATCTTTCACGTGACTCTGAATGAACGGATCTTCTCAGGGAACTTCTGAGGGACTAATAAAGGTTCAATTATTATTATTAATTATTATTAAACGATTCGTGAACAACAGTGTCGAGCAGCAGCACTCGGGACGTTCGTGATTCGTTCGCCGTTCGTTTGATTCACTCGTGACGTGACAGTGATGAAGCTGCTAAAAGCACTGGACGTAGAAGGATCAAGTTTTGCTGGGGACTCACACGATTTGAGAATAGATTAGTAGCTTTTTATGTATTTCTTGTTGTCCGCTGAAGCAAACCATTGTTTTAGATGAATTTCACACGACCGAAATGATTCGTTCACTCTACTGCTCAAGAAAGATTCGAGTCAGTTAAGAGAGTGGAACGTCCCGTCACTAGTGTGTGCGTGTGCGCGCGCAGGGGACTCGACGTTGAGCGTGAGCAGCTGGATGTTTGCCAGGAGAGCGCTGCAGGAGTACATCCTCCTGTGCTGTCAGAACCCCGGCGGTGGTCTCCTGGACAAGCCCGGGAAGTGAGTGCACCCCGGCCCGGCCCGGCAGGGACGCGCCTGAGCCCCTCGCTGCTTCTCCACAGGTCCCGGGACTTCTACCACACGTGCTACTGTCTGAGCGGACTCTCCGTGGCGCAGCACTTCGGGAGCAAAGATCTCCACAACGAGGCGGTGCTGGGCCGAGAGGAGAACCGGCTGGTGAGACCACCTCGCTCTTCATCATCTTCCTCATC
Source organism: Paedocypris sp. Pulau Singkep (assembly GCA_017309775.1). Classification (NCBI taxonomy): domain Eukaryota; kingdom Metazoa; phylum Chordata; class Actinopteri; order Cypriniformes; genus Paedocypris; species Paedocypris sp. Pulau Singkep. The sequence goes on along the minus strand of MU204340.1, from coordinate 596,992 downwards.
ATCTTCATCACGGGGGTTTATTGTTCTTCTGGACACGCAGGCGCCGACTCATCCAGTGTACAACATCTGTCCGGAGAAGGTGGCCAGAGCTGTGGAGCACTTCCACCTCTTATCAGTCCCGGTGCAGAGCGAAGACGCCGCCAACGCCGCCGCCATGGACCAATCCTAGCTGCTTATTTGTTTTTTGTTTGTTTTTTTTATAACGTGACTTTTGGTATCGAGAACACAAGTGTTTGAGCGCTTCAGTGGAGAGCTTGGCTTTGGTGAAGGCTTGTAGATCATGTACGCAAATTCAGAAATAAAGCTTGTTTTTTTTTCTATTTTTGGAGTGCGTTTGTTTTCCGACACTTTCGTGGTCGTGAATAAGCGTAACGTCGTCTGAAACGGTTCGATCCACATAGATTGTCCGACGAAAACCAGCAGGTCAACGTCACATATCAAACGTACATTTCTAATAAACGAAACTGAAATGCTTCACATTTGTGTTTGGTGTTTTTTGCCTGCAACAGTCACATTTTCACTTGAAACTTTTTTCGCTTTGGGAATGTTTTTCCCATTTGAACTTCCATTTGAAATTTGGGCGGCCCTTACTCTGATTGGCTGGTGAGAATGACCAGGAAGTGTGGGAGGAGTTCAGCGAATGTACAAAAAAAACAAGCGAAAAAAAATTCCAACGAAAATGTGAAGAATGCAAAGCAAAAAAACAAACGTAAACGTGAAGCAAGTCCGTCCGTTAGAAATGTACGTTTGATATTTTTGGCTGTAATCTGATTCCATGCAGCAACTTGTTTTCCTTTAAAAGGCGCCAGAAAATCATTGTGTTATTACGAACAAACGGGACTTTACGCCGGCGTGTTAAAGGATAAAATATTTTATTTATATTCTCATTGTAAAGGTAGGCCTCAACTTGCAAGACAACTGTTGGCAGTATGTACAACATACCTGTAATATCCATGGAATGGAATCAGACAAAGACCTAATCCGTTCGACTAAATGTCCTATGTGAAAAATACGGTAAGAGAAACACGCACGCACACACTCTCGCGTCTCCTAGCCAATCAGAATGCATCGTTTAGTGGTGCCGAATCGCCAATGAACATTTAGAACATTCACCTTAAAATCCACAACATCTACGCGGGAGATACGGACTAGCGGCGCGGCGCGGCGGGTTAGCGCTCGGTATTCCCGCTACGGAGTGAAACACATAAAATACGTCGTCGGGAGGCTCGGGTGACGGAAAGAACTCGGTTATCATCACTTTTCCTTTAAATGTTTTCATGCGCCCGTTTAAAAAAAAAAAAAAAAAGAGAGAGAAGAAACGGGGGGTGGTAAACGTCTAAACCACACGTCAGGCTAAAAACGACAAACACCACACACCACGGTTTCGCCGCCGCCGCCGCCGGGACTCGTTTATCATCAAGAACATATCAAAGGTGTCGACGGTTCCCAAGCGCTTCAACATTCCTTTATCAAAAACTACAAAGATTTCCAAAGGCAAACCACTCGGGACACATTTGGCCTAGGGGGCGGAGTCAGGGGTCTACGCAGGCTTGAGATACTCAACAGGGGGACGATTAGCAGTGCTAGGAGCCCAACAAACAAAAAAACGACAATATAATAATAATAATAATAATAGTAATAAAGAAAGCATCGAGTCCTTAAGTTGCAAAGCTGCCACATTTCGGATTCAAACGATCGTTTGTTGGACGAATCAAGAGTCGGGGAGGGGGAGGGGGGGGTACTGTCATGGCCGTCCGTGAAGCTGGTGAGGTGGTGACACGTGACTTTTCCTGGCCGGAGGGGGGGGGTGGGGAGTGGACACACACACACACACACACACACACACTCTCACTCTCTTCCGGATCTCTCCCTGTGGAGCGGAGGGGGCGGGGCTTCCTAGCTGTCCTCCCCGCGGTGCTTCTTCCGGGAGCGCGTCTCCTCCGGCTCGGACTCGGAGCTGGAGTCGGACCCGCCGTCGAAGGCCGACACGGCGCTGCCCTTGGGGTTGGTGTACAGGCTGCTGTCGGACGACGAGTAGTTACTCTGGAGCTGCGTGGTGCCCTTCACCTTCTCCAGCGCCCGCACTGGGACACACACACACACACACACACACACACACCTCATTCACTGCTCAACTACAAATGTGGTGTAATTAAAGTACCATACAGCATCACATAATAATCGTACAATTATATTTCATTGTATTGATTTGTTGTTATTGGTATTATAATAATTACAATATAAATGTAATAAATACGATAACTGTTTTTGTATTCTAATATAAATACGAGACAGCAGAGTAGAATAATTGTACAATAATATTTAATACAATTATTAACATGTTGTTTACAATTACAATTTAAATGTAATAAATATGATTATTATATTGCATTATAAATACTAGACAGCATAATAATATGTAGTACTATACTATGTTACTAATGGTATTGTAATAATTACAATATAATTGTAATAAATATGATGACTATTGTTATATTGTGTTATAAATACTAGACAGCATAATAGAATAGAACAATGATAATATTTAATAGTATTTTTAATATGTTATTAATCATACTATAACAGTTACAATATAAGTGTAATATGATCATTATTATCACTATACTGTAATATAAATACAAGACAGCATAAAATTACAATCTAACATTTAATAGCATTAATACTATGTTATTATAAAATAAATGTACTATATATTACATTTAACTTAATATTATTGTTATTTAATTACAAAACGCCCGTCTCCTAAATGCCTGTGCAAACAGATGTTATTCTATATATAATAACATCTGTTTGCACACATATTAATAACACTACACGCATTATAAACACTTACACTTAATACTTCATTATTTCCAGCACTGAACATTTCCAGCAGGACTTCACAATTTTATTTTTATTTTATTTTTTATTATATTCCCAATTATTATCGCATGACAATAAAAACATTCCGAATTATTCTGGTTTCTTGTCAAGAATCATAAATCGTGGTTTTAAGAACTTGAATCCAGAAAAGCTTCCTCGCGTCGCTAAATATCTGACACGTTTTCTGTGAGTCGGTCATTATAAGGCGCAGGTTTCCAGCCCAAAGGTCAAATCATTGTTTTATGAATTGAAACGTGACCATTTCAAATGTTGTTTCAATGGATCTTTCCGCAATTGTGCAAAAAAAATGTCAAATTTATCAAAATGTTGTCACGGTGAAAATCTGTGTTACTTTTTGTTTTTACTGTTGTATGTAGTTTGATATTTTAAGTGTTAATTTTTCCATTTGTTTTGAGCAGTGTGAGAAAAAAAAAAAAACAGATTTTCAGTGTGAACAGTCCTTATTATTATTAAGTTATTAATCGTTTTATAACATTGATGATATAAATATTATAAAAATAATGATAATATTATAATAATAGTATAATAGACAGAAATAATGTCCTGTGAATCACCAGCGCCGAAAGTTTCCAGCGTGATTTCACTATTTTTAACGATTATTGCAAGACAAAAAAAACATTTGCAATTATTCTGGTTTCCTGTCACGTATCATTTTAAAACACTAACATAAAGGACACGTCCTACAGAAAATATGAATCATAAATCACAATTTTAAAAACTTTGAATCACATTTTGCAACACTAAAAATTCGTCAATATTTGCTAAAAAAAAAAAAATGGTGTTATTTTCTGTGTCAATATTTAATAGTATTATTAATAATATGTTACTATTACGACAATTACAACATACATGTAAAAAAACATGACAACTATTATTATATCGTAATAGAGATACTACACAGCATAATAAAATACTTGTATGTTATTATTATAATAGCGTTTAATAGCAATATAAATGTGTTACTCGTGTTATTATAATAATTACAATATAAATGTATTACGATGATAGTTATAATGCATTTTTTACGGTCATCTTTTTACTGTATATCACTTATGATTTTATTCTCTTAGCCTTTATATGTCTATATTTCAGATTACTATTATCCGGTAATTATACGGTAATAAATACTAGACTTTGATGGTGTATAATAGTGAGCGTGACACGGTGGCGCACACACCTTGTTGCTCCAGCAGCGCGTTCTGCCGCTTCAGGTCGTCGATGTCCTGCTGGTGCGTGTGGTTTTTTCGCCGCATGTACTGGATGTATTCTGTGGCTTTGTCTAGGATTTGAGCTCGGGAAGCCTGTTTGATAGACTGCTGTCAGCAACAAATGAAAAGCTAGAATTTGACGCATTTAGGAATTCTGTTGTCATCATGCAATCACAGCATTGAAAAAAAGCTTCATTCACCCGCTCATTCACCGCGGCTAACGGCTACGGTCACAGCAGAAGCCGCGCGCGACTATTCCGCGCAATATGTACAGCGCCACTCCTTCCCTGACAGACATTACTAATCGCTAACAGAAACACCGTCTTTGATTGATTCCTGCAGCCAAAGGTGGAAACGACTAGAAAGCGCCGAGAGCGTCGGCTTGACGTTCTACAGACGTCTGATTAGCGGCTAGCGGCTAGCTCTGCGATGAGGCGGATAGAGACGCACAAGTCGCTTCTACACAATCTTCTCTATTGTTCCCTAATCTTCTCGAACATCGTGATAATAACATTTAGACATCCTAGCTAGACAAGTACTGTCATATTAAGTGTCACCAATATCACACAACTCCAAAATAGATATAAAAACACACAATTAAACAACCACTTATATACAGTCGAACCACTCAGAATTGTACAAACAGTGGCACCGCAACTTACGAACGTCCTGATTGCGGAAAAAATGTCGTCCCGAGTTCCGAATTGTTTTCGCTATGGGAAAGGAGCGCGTGTTTTTCTTACCGCTAGCGTGCGTGGAGACAAGAACATTATTTTTATTACATTTAGTAACAATATTCCAAAATATATAAACACGTTTTGTCTAAATGAATAAAGTCATGGCACGGATTAGATGGATTACATGTAAGATGCGCCTCAGCTGACGAAATTTTCCAATTAGGTTCGAAAAACACATTAGGGAGTTGTAAATCGAGGTACCACTGCATTATAAACCGTTAGAAGATAAAGTAAACGCACAGCTGTAAGAAACAAGCCGTCTGTAAAGCGACGTACCAACGTCAAACTGGATGATGGACAATTGTCTAATTTTGGACACAAAAAAATAATAGACTTGTTCCTTTTTAAAGACTATTTTCCCCCCTAGTTAGCATAGCCTCTTTGCGTTGGTCGTGAACTAACAAAAGCGCTACATAAATGGAACGTGAACATCAAACTGCTGACTTCCTGTCTCCGCGCAGACCGCCAACCTCAGCCGACGCTAGTCGCGCGGAAGGCTAAACCGACGGCTAACCAATCAGCCCAGGAGCAGGTGGCTAACCTTTTCCCCCTGCAGGGCGGGAACGGAGTCGCGGAGGCTGTGGAAGCTGTCTTTGATGTGGTCCCGGCGCTTGCGCTCCAGCGCGTTGTGGTGCGCACGTTTGTCTGCCTGGAAAACAGAGGACAGGGGGCTTCAGCTAGACCACACCCACTGACATCGGAAACGCCCCAAATGTGAACAAATATTCACTACATTGTATCGCGGCAGATCATTTTGACGTTGGCGTGGAAAAGGTTACTCGATGCGAATAAACGAGTCTAGAACGGAACTGACGAATTACAACCAATTAGCTAAAATTACCGTAAAACCTCTATTAGAAGGCCACCATGGCGAAAGAGTTGAAAAATAGAAGGCAGCGGCCTTCTATTTTTCAACTCTTTCGCCATGGTGGCCTTCTAATAGAGGTTTTATGGTAATTTTGGTACTCATTTAAATATTGCTGCGTTTATAGTCGTCTTTTCAACTATATTGTCGTGGTGGCCTTCTAATAGAGGTTTTACGGCAATTTCGGTTCTCGTGTAAATACTGTTGCGTTTATATAGTCGTCATTGAGAAAATGTCCAGATTATATACTAAAATGATTGTTTATTAAATTAAATCATAAAATTATGTTATTAGTGCGTCACACATTTGACAACAGCTTTCAAAATTTAACTAAACCGTGAATTAACACGTCAAAATAAACCCTCGTTTGTTGCAAATAACGTCACACTGCTCGATACATCTAAACAAAAATGTAAATAGTGGATAAAAAGCACAATATTTGCTACATTGAAACAGAAATGACGCTAACGAGCGGCAGCGTTACAATTCGCTGATTGCAGCGATTCTGTGCTTTTTTTACACCAACATGTGTAAATCACATGAATAACATTATTATTAATTAGGCATGCAGCTCGAGAGACTAAATGAACTAGTAAATCTGACTTTACTGTACATACATAATTACACACACTTTACATCTGCACGTGTCATGTGATCTGCTGACCTTGTGATGCGCTCACTCAGACTCCGCCCACGCTGACCACAACGTCTGTCAATTTCCGTTTGTTTTGTGCGCAAACACACAATTATCGCCACTATAATGATAGTCTGGACCGTGTTGATATTTGAGAACGACTGAAACCTGAAGAAGCCACGATCAATAAAACGCCACGTGAAGTATTTATATACGCTCTAACGTTTCTTCGTCCGTGTCATTATTATTATTATTATTATTTGTATTATTTTTTCTGCTTTATTTATTGTGTTCACTAATGTGTATGGTTTTGTTTTTGTGGTGGCTGCTGTAACAATGTCCGTTTTTAATTAGTGGGGGTCATTAACTATTATAATGAACTATTTTTAAACAAACACGTTTCCATGGTAAAAAAAAAAACTTGAACAAAGCAATTTTTGGGGAAAGACAGTTTTCAAAATCAAATCAATAGCATATTTGACCATTTGTGTCGGCCCTTTATATTTAAAATGCAGCAATTTCACAAATATGTTCAAACGTCAAAAGTAAAAAGTATTACTTTGCGTATCGCTCTAATAAGAATGCAATTACTCAAAATAGTTTGATTACAAAAAATGGATGTATCCGTTTTTAAAAGACTCACAAAAGCTATGAATGTGTTATTTTATGAGTATTTATCGACAACCAGCAAGTTTACGATTCCAAATCCACTGTGGGGATTGGCCGCTGGTTGGTCGACCTCAGACTGAGATGCCAACATGGCCGCCGGAGTCCGATGGCGGTCAAACCTGTTCCGAACGCGGCGACTCAATAACACGCGCCTCTGACGGATCAAGACTGGAAACAAAAGCTCTCCGCAGACATCAATGACATCAATCAGTGAAGGACGAGCACCGTCACGCCGCTTCTTATCTCCCAGAATCGCGCTGCCTTCTACTTTTTGACAATGAATCGCATCTTGAGAAACGTCCCGTGCAGATGTTTAGACTAAAGAGACGCCTTCTGTGACCCGGGGTAGGGCGGGGCGATAAGTCACATCACGGCATCTTCTACTGTACAGACTGTATCGGTGTTTTATCGCGGTATTGTGGGGGGCATTACATTTTAGTAGACCATATTAACATAATTGGCAAAATATGACAGAGAGAGAGAGAAAGAGAGAGACAGAGAGAGACGGAGAGAGAGAGAGAAACAGAGAGAGAGAGAGAGAGAAAGAGAGAGAGACGGAGAGAGAGAGAGAGAAACAGAGAGAGAGAGAAAGAGAGAGACAAATAGAGACAGAGAGAGAGAGAGAGAGACGGAGAAAGAGAGTCAGAGAGAGAGAGAGAGAAAGAGAGTCAGAGAGAGAGAGAAAGACAAAGAGACAGAGAGAGAGACAGAGAGAGAGAGACGGAGAGAGAAAGACAAAGAGAGACCGAGAGAGAGAGAAAGAGAGATAGATAGAGAGAGAGAGATAGAGAGAGAGACACTGAGAGAGAGAGACACTGAGAGAGACAGAGAAAGAAAGAGAGAGAGAGACAGAGAGACACTGAGAGAGAGAGACAGAGAAAGAAAGAGAGAGAGAGAGAAAGAGAGAGACGGAGAGAGACCTACGGTAGCTTTGTTTCTGGTCTTTGTCGCTTTTTCTTTTTTAAAACCATGATTTCCAAACGAAAACAGACTTTGTTCAAAATAAAACAAGCAGATTTTCTCGCGCGCGTCTTGAAAACTAAAACAGCCGCTCTTCTCTTAAAGGCACAGCGCAGACAACGGAGCGTCAGGCGTGTGTGATCTATTAATTCAGTCTGTTACGCTGCTTTCTGTGTTCGATTAGTAATGTCTGTGCCGTCAATGATAGTTATAAGTTACAACTTGTACCGAAACTAATGTGTAATACTGTATTAAGGTGGTTATATACTTATATAAAAATCAAATTCATGAATTATCACGGTATCCACGGTATTGCAAAATCCATATCGTGGCACATCTCAATACCGCTATTCATGTTAATATCGCTACATCAGGGTGTAAAAACGCAAAGGGGCCGAAGACTGAGCCCTGCTGCTAACCACAGACTGGAAGTGGCGTTTTAAAGTGTCGGGTGATTCGTCTTCTACAGCCGAGAGCTTTGAGGCGGCGAATGAAATGACAGAAGCAGGGTTTACCGTATCACTGGTGCTTTACAGGTATTCGGCCAATCCTAGACTTCTACTGAGCAGAAGACGCCGTCAGACAGGGAAGCGAAACTTTGACGGACCTCGATAAGATGAGTTCATCTGCATTAATGTGGGTTTGACATCTTGTGTGTTCGATGGCGAGGCTTTACGTGGCCTTGCTGGGACAGACGTCGTGTCTACACAGACGTCGTGTCTACTGACATCCTGAACAAGGTCAAAACCATCTAAAACATGGACAAACTGAAGAATTGTCTCTCGAAGTCCTACAGATCGCGAAGCTCTAAAGTACATTTGGTACAAATAAAGGCATGCTGGGTAAATTAATACAACCCACACACACATATATATATATATAAATCTGCGTAGAAATACATCTACAGAGATTATATCTAGAAAGTTCTGTCATGAGCAACTTAAAATGGGATTGAACTTTAATAAAGAGCTTTTTTTAATGGTTCATTTTCAAACACACACACACACCCCTACTGTTTTGCTACAATTATAGTTTCACACCGTTTTCCTTATAAATATTATATTGAAAACTGCGCATCCCATTCATCATGGACTGGAAAAAAAGGATTGTACAATAAAATCAACAATTTTATTCACAATAACTGAACTTTTGAATCTCTAAATGTTTGAAGTGTAAAAGAAATGTTAAAAATGTAATTTCCTTCTAGGAGAAAAACGATCATGAAACTTAATAAAAAAAACCCTAATTATTCACGGGTTAATTTATCCAGTAATAAAGATATTGTGTAGTGAATTGATGAATTCAATAAAAAACGTTTTTGTATTAATTATATACAGTATTGTATTAATTATACACAATTATATCGTTTTTTATGTTTAGTCTAAAGTAGTTATTTATACTGATTATTTAGTGTGTACATTTTACCATCATCTCATCTTTCTTTTTGCAGCAAATGGAGAAATTAATTAACTAATCGCATTGTAACCTAGTGATACAATGACAATAAAGACATTCTTTCCTATTATGTTCAAAATGCTTTAAATAAAAAATGTTTGGATTTTTATAGCAAACACGGGCACTGAAATATGGCTTAAAACATGAATCGGGGGGAAAAAACGATGTATAATTCAGCGAATCATTCGCCCTTATAAACAAACGAACGGTCTCGTCGCTGCGACACATTCGCGAGTTATCGCGAGCGTTCGGCAGTGTCGCGTGCAGATGCGGAGGGAGCGGGTGCGCGCGTGCGTGAGTGAGAGCGTGCTCGTGCTCGCTCACGTCGCCCCCCCCCTGCAGCAGCGACCTGCTGTCGAGCGTCCGATCTTCTCCTCACAAACGTCAAATCCAGCACGTCTGGCGCGCGCCTCCCGCCTCTAGCGGCGTCCCCCTCCGCAGAAGCACAATCTGTACCTACCCGGAAATAAACCCTGGCTAATCTCGAAAACGAGACGATATTTCGGGCATTAAAGGCTAACGTGGATTAATCGCTCCGCTTATTTACGCACCACACCGTGAAAGCTCGGCGATTCTTCCTGAAAGAGAGCAGAACAGAAAGTACGATTTGTAGCTCCAGCTGAAAAGAGTGACACCTCAAAACACATTCAACGCTAGTGTGGACAGAACCGGGCCGAGTCGGGACTCGAACCCGGCGCAGCGGCCGGCCGGACTGGGTTCGTTGGCGTGAAGGCTCGCCGAGAACGATCCCAGTCGCTAGCTGGCTAACTGGCTAACGCGCTAGCCTCGCACTGAGGCGCAAACTATCGACAAAACGCGAGCGGCTTTCGGAGTGAAACGAGCGCCGATACTCACATCGCTGTCGACCTCGATGTCATCGTTGTCGCTCATTCTTCGGTGAAGCGCGAGAAATCTACACGAAACGTCGTTTCGAAAACATGAAACGGGGCCCGAGACTAACGAACAAACAGGGGAGATTCACTGCTTACACGAAACGAGATCAACGGACTCTCCACACGTGACTCGCCTACACACGGACATCTAGCGTGGCGTGTTACGCCAGGGACTCGCTGCGGAGCATCACGGGACTTGTAGTTCTTTGAGCGCGCTTTGTTATAGGAGTGAACGAGCGTCCGTTGATTATTAAACTACAAGTACCGTCGGCGTTTTTTGCGCTTTGCGTGGGAGGACCGCCCTTCTCGCGTCTGAAGTGGCTTGGTAAATGTAGTTCGTTTTGTGTTTTCCTACTAGACACGTGGAAACGAGTCAGAGCCGTTTCGGAATTATACATGGAATATTTTTTAAACTAATTGCTACGTGTAAACGCTGTCTAATTAGAAATTGTCACGTGAAATACACGTGATAGATAGATAGATAGACAGACAGACATATAGATAGATAGAACATTCTATTTAAAGATTGATTGAACGACAGAGAGACAGATTTATAGATAGATAGATAGATAGATAGATAGATAGATAGATAGATAGATAGATAGAGGTAGATAAATAGATAGATACAGGTAGATAGATAGATAGATAGATAGATAGATAGATAGATAGATAGATAGATAGATAGAGATGCTATTTTGAATTTTATGAATTATTTGAATTGAATATGAATATGAATTGAAGCATGAAATATTTACTTGCCTAACAAAACAAACAATAATAATTTCGCTACAATAAAATATTTATCAGAAAGTATACACATATACTGAATTTAGAAAATGTAAATAACATGCACCACGTCCAGTTGCCTATATAGAAAACCATTGAGATCATGTATTTTACTTTTTCTCCTCAAATTGCGCGAGCCATAAGAAGCTTAAATGCTGGATTATAGGAGGCAGTGGATCAGTCAAGCGATGTAAACACGGTCCTGCTCGTATTTACACCCCCACAACACACAAACACCGTCACTGACCCCTCGCCAAAGCCCCACTTTCAAAACACAGAACAGGTCAAACATAAAGACGGGATGCGAGAGGGAGAAGAGAGAGCTGGAGAGAGGGGGATGTGAAAGAGATGTGCAGTATAGGTCAAATAGTAAGAAAATAAAAAACAGAGTGAAACATATAGAAAGAGAGAAGGGAAAACAGAGAGAGTGGTAATGAAGGGAGAGATGGGATAACAGGAAGATGGAGGTATAAAGAGAGAAAGAGAGAGAGAGAGAGAAAGAGAGAGAGAGAGAGAAATTGAATTGAAAAATCCTTTATTAGTCCCACAGCGGGGAAATTTCACATGATGAAAGAGTGAGACAGATGGACATTTTCGGTCAAATATGAATAATGAACAAAGAGGAAGAAGGGAAATAGAAAGAGTGTGAGAGAGAGAGAGAGAAAGAGAGAGAACAAAGTGAAAAGGGACAGAAGGACATTGTACGCAGGTGAAATATAAATATTGAACAGAGAGAGACAGAATGAGAGAAGAAAGACAGGTTGATAGAGAAAGAGAGAGATGGGAAGAAGGGAAAGAGAGAGGGTGAAAAAATGAGAGAAATATGTGAAAGGGTGAGACAGATGGACATTTTACGCAGGTCAAATATAAATAATGTACTGACAGAAAGAGAAGAGGAAGACGGAGATAGATGGATGGATGGATGGATGGATGGATGGATGGATGGATGGATGGATAGATAGATAGATAGATAGATAGATAGATAGATAGATAGATAGATAGATAGATAGATAGATAGATAGATAGATAGATAGATAGAGGGAAAAATGGGAGAGAGGGTGAGGCATAGAGAGAGAGAACAAAGTGAAAGAGTGAGACAGATGTACAATTTATGCAGGTCAAATATAAATAATGAACAGAGAGAGACAGAATGAGAGAAGAAAGACAAGTTTATAGAGAGAGAGGGGAAGGGAAGAAGGGAAAGAGAGAGGATGAGACAGAGAAAAATGTGAAAAGGTGAGAGAAATTCACCCTGGTGAAATGTAAATAATGAACAGAGAGACAGGATGAGAAGAGGAAGATGGAGATAGATAGAGACAGAGAGAAAGAAGGGAAAGAAGGGAAAGAGAGTGGGTGAGACAAGAGAGAGAGAGAGCAAGGTGAAGAGTGAGACAGATGGACATTATACGTAGGTCAAATATAAACAAACAGAGAGAGAGAGAAGGAAGATGGAGGTAGAGAGAGGTGGAGAAGAAGAGGAGGAGGTCCATCATTAGAGACAGAAGGAGCAGACCAGACGGAACCTCATCGACACATTTGGTTTGTAAATCTACGTTTTTTTCTTTTGGTCAAACTGAAAGCAGGCGGCGTCATTACTGGAAGACACTCCAGACGAGAGAAGAGGAAGAGGAAGAGGAGAAGTGTGAGGCGGAGGTGAAGGGCGAGCGAGCTGTGTGTATGTGGCAGCTCACAACAATCTATATGAACCACCAGAGCCCCTCCCCCACACACCCCACCCCACCACCACTCTCTCGCTCTCTCTCACTTTCACTCTCTCACACTCACCGATTCTCTATCTATCTCTCTCTCTCTCTCTCACCCCCCCCGTCTCTCCCTGTCTCTCTCTCTCACCCCCCCTCACTCCCTTTCTCTCTCTCTCTGTCTCTCTATCTCTCTCTCTCTCTTACTCAGACTCTCTCTCTCTCACACACACTCTCTCACTCACTCACCCCCCCTTTATCTGGCTCCCTCTCTCACTCCCTCTTTCTCTCTCACACTCACCCCCCCTCTCTATCGCTCCCCCTCTCTATCACTCTGTCTCTCTCTCTCTTTCTCACACACACACTAAACAAGTAAAGCACACTTTCCCATGTTGAACACTAGGTAGCGCAATTGAAACACGTTTGTTAATATTTAAAAAAAACACGTAATTCCACAATTCATCCAGGCAGTAACTGACTTACACCATCGCAATTTACTGGAAGCATTACTACAACAAAAATTATTCACAAAATAACCACTGACCTCTTTTGTCATGTTTGTCTTGATGTGAGTCGTGTTTCGCGCCAATGTAAAACAACATACAGTACGTTCAGTACTTTGACTTGAACCGAGATTAAAATACCGAAATTAAACAAAATTAACAATGACCTGTAGGAAATTAACTGGCAATTTCAGCAAATTTCCGACCGTACATGCTGCTTTTTAATTTTATTTTACAATTTTTATTGGGCAATAGGGCAAGTGTATACACGTAGAAAAAACATTACATGCTTTTTGTTTGTTTCTTTCGTCAAATAGCCCCACAAAAAATAACAGATATTTTATTGCTACAACAACGTGTCTGTAAACCAGTTTTTAGACATATTGGCTTTACACATTTGCACAAACAGACTCAGATCCTCAAAGTAGTACTTGAACTCCTCGTTCGTTTTTCATGCACTTAAGGAACAGTGTGATGTCCTCCACCGTGTCGTCTTTACATGCTCCAAGTCAGACCCGGAGGCCAATTGCAGCCCGTCTTAGAGAGAGAGAGAGAGTGAGTGAAAGAAAGAGGGAGAGAGAGAGTGTGAGAGAGAGTGAGAGAGTGAGTGAAGGAGAGAAAGAGAGAGTGAGTGAGTGAAAGAGAGAGAGAGAGAGTGAGCGAAAGAGAGAGAGTGAGTGAAAGAGAGAAAGAGAGAGAGTGAGAGAGTGAGTGAAGGAGAGAAAGAGAGAGTGAGTGAGTGAAAGAGAGAGAGAGAGTGAGCGAAAGAGAGAGAGAGTGAATGAAAGAGAGAAAGAGAGAGTGAGTGAAAGAAAGAGGGAGAGAGAGAGTGTGAGAGAGAGTGAGAGAGTGAGTGAAGGAGAGAAAGAGAGAGAGAGAGTGAGTGAGTGAGTGAAAGAGAGAGAGTGAAAGAGAGAAAGAGAGAGAGTGAGTGAAAGAGAGATAGAGTGAGTGAAAGAGAGAAAGTGAGTGAAAGCGAGAGAGAGTGAGCGAAAGAGAGATAGAGTGAGTGAAAGAGAGAAAGTGAGTGAAAGCGAGAGAGAGTGAGCGAAAGAGAGATAGAGTGAGTGAAAGAGAGAGTGAGTGAAAGAAAGAGGAAGAGAGAGAATGTGAGAGAGAGAGTGAGAGTGAGTGAAGGAGAGAAAAAGAGAGAGAGTGAGTGAAAGAGAGAGAGTGAGCGAAAGAGAGAGAGTGCGTGAAAGAGAGAAAGAGAGAGAGTGAGTGAAAGCTTGTGTGTGGGTGAGCAAGAGAGTAAGTGAGAGCGAGACAGAGAAAGAGAGAGTGTGTGAGTGAGAGAGAAGAGTAAGAGAGAGAGAAAGAGAGAAAAAGAGAGTGAGTGAGTGAAAGAGAGAGAGAGAGCGAAAGAGAGTGAGAGTGAGTGATAGAGAGAAAGAGAGTGTGAGTGAAAGAGAGAAAGAGAGAGAGAGTGAGAGACAGAGTGTGTGTGGGTGAGCAAGAGAGTGAGTGAGAGCGAGGCAGAGAAAGAGAGAGTGTGTGAGAGAGAGAGAGAAGAGCAAGAGAGAGAGAGACAGAGAGAAGGAAAGAAAAAGAGAGAGAGAGGACTACTCTCGAATGTAACTAACGTGAAGTGTGTGTGTGTGTGTTTGTGTGTGTGTGTGTGCGCAGCTGTAGCTCAGCTCGGTCAGGACAGGGTTAACGCCGGAGGAGAAGAAAAACGTGCTAAACTGGCCTCCTCTGCTCACACGCCTGAGACAATCAGAGAAGCTCCTCACCACATACGGACATCCTTCTGTTCCACTGGAGAACATGTTCTCCACACCTCAGCCGAATTCCACCCTCTCGGGTCAGACGGTGAACGGCACCGGGGCGAGCGAGCCGGGTCTGGACCAGACGGTGGACCTGGTGGTGCGCCTGTCCCTCATCCTGGTGGTCTTCATCACCATGGTGTCTCTGGGCTGCACACTGGAGATCTCCCGGATCAAGGAGCACGTGATGAAGCCCAGAGGCGTCCTGATCGCCATCGCCGGCCAGTACGGGATCATGCCGCTGACCGGCTTCTGTCTGGCCAAGCTCTTCCACCTCGGGCTTCTGGAGAGCATCGCCGTGCTGATCTGTGGATGCTGCCCCGGAGGAAACGTCTCCAATATCTTCTCACTGGCTCTGAGAGGAGACATGAACCTCAGGTGACACACACACACACACACACTTTACTTTACATACTTTACAGTCATTTGGCAGAAGCTTTTAACCAAAGCGAACACACACACACAGTAGAGAGAAATAGATAGTGAGGCAGAGAGTGAGAGAGAGAAAGAGAGTGAGTGAGAGAGACAGAGATAGAGAGATAGTGTATGAGAGAGAAACAGAGGGGGTCTGAGATGGAGAGAAAGAGAGAGAGTGTCTGAGAGGGGGGTGTCTAAGAAAGAGAGAGATGGAGAGAAAGAGAAAGAAAGAAAGAAAGAGAGAGAGTGAGTGTGTGTGTGTGTGTGTGTGTGTGTGTGTGTGTGTGTGTGTGTGTGTGTGTGTG
>MU204340.1:549958-579453 GCA_017309775.1 Paedocypris sp. Pulau Singkep | reverse complement strand
TTTCCCCAAGACATTTCCTGTTCCCCCAAGACACCTCGCAAGACATTTCCTTTTCCCCCAAGACACTCCGCAAGACATTTCCTTTCCCCCCAAGCCATTTCCTTTTCCTCCAAGACACCCCGCAAGACATTTCCTTTTCCCCAAAACACCCCCCTCCCGACATTTCCTTTTCCCCAAGACATTTCCTTTTCCCCCAAGCCATTTCCTTCCCCCCAGACAATTCCTTTTCCCCAAGAAGTTTCCTTTTTCCCCAAGACGTTTCCTTTTTCCCCAAGACGTTTCCTTTTTCCCCAAGACACCCCGCAAGACATTTCCTTTTCCCCAAAACACCCTTCCCCCAGACAATTCCTTTTCCCCAAGACCTTTCCTTTTTCCCAAGACATTTCCTTTCCCCTCCAAGACATTTCTTTTTCCCCCAAGCCAAGGGTTTCCTCCTTTCTTACACTTCCAGTTGCTTGCTTCTTCTTCCTTTCCGTCCCTTCCATCTCTTATCTCCCTTTCCCCTCATTCCATCTCCGTTCTCTTACTTGCTGCCCCTCCATCCATCCTCACCTCTCTTTTTAATTGTCAGGCTATAAACCTTCAGGACAGTTACATAGGGGATAACACAGGGCGGCTTGGGATCTTCTTTCTGGTCCAGGTTGGCATCGGGTTGATGACGGTGTTCTTTGTGGTCATCGGGATCCTCGCTGGCATCACTGAAGGAGCCACGGTTTTCAGAGTCACGTCCTCCAAACTCCTGGCCATCGCCGCTCTGATGCCGCTGATGGGATACACGTGCGGATACATCCTGGCCTCGCTGTTTGGCATGAACGACCGGTACATGCACCACGCCAATCCAACGCTCACCCGTGCTCAAGGCCAAAGCGGGCGTGTCTGTCCGCAGCTGCCGTCGGACCGTCTCGATGGAGGTCGGCTGTCAGAACATTCAGCTGTGCGCAACCATCCTGAAGGTGGCCTTTCCTCCCGAGGTCATAGGTCACCTCTACCTCTTTCCTGTCGTCTATGTGGCGTTCCAGCTGACGGAGGGAATTCTCATCGTGTGCTTGTTCAGGTGCTATCAGAGGCTGTGGCAGACTTGAGAAGGTAAACTGCTGAGTCTCACAACATTTCATGTCAAATATCATCACATGACTGAAGCATAAGTGGTCCAGGGGTCCGGAAACGGACCTTGAGCAAGGCACTGATGGCACAGCTTAAGACTGCCCACTGCTCCGGGTTTCGGTGACTTCTGGATGATTAAATGCAGAGCAGAATTTACATACGACCCCTAGTGGCCACACTGAATATCTCACTCTCTAAGATTTATAGCATGTTACCACCAGTGGGTGCCCAAGAGTCACATTTAATTTTTTTTTTTTTTTTAGCGATCTTACCTGGACAAACATGTTCATATTATGAGATATTCAGAAAACATATCACATAGAAGCCAGCAATTTACAGAAAAATACGAATGAGATTGGGGTGTTCAATTCATACATATATAATTTTGACTATTGGTCCCCAAAATGGGCCTTTAAACCCCAGCAAGGTTCCAAAAAAGACTCGCCACATTATTAACAATAAAACTAACCACAAAAAACGTTTTGTTTTGTTTTTTACACAGAATCACCAAAGATGAAAACGGTGAAAGGAAACCACATCATCAACCAGTCAGCAATCTCCAAGAACAGAGGAACGGCCGGACGTGAATCCGACGTGGTCCTGAATGGATAAAAACGTAGATACGATTAATATCTCAGAACGCAATAACCAGACAAGCTCATCGTTCTGTCCTGTACAGCATCCTTTCAGTGTCACGGTAAATATGTCGTAATAAAATCTTTAATCTCACCGCCGTCGTCACTTCTTTCACTCTAAAGAACAGAAACGACACGAAGAACCAAAATGAACGAATCTTTCATATGACTCGGAATGAACGAGTTTGAATAGTCTTGTGGCAATTTATGTATTATTTGTTGTCCGCTGAAGCAAACCACGTCTTTTGTGTATATATTGTGTAGCGCCGCCTGCTGGAAATGAGTGAAATGAACGAACGACTCGAAATTATTCGTTCACTTTACTGTTCGAGATTTTAAGATCCGAATCAATTTAGAAAAATCGAACTTCCCATAACTAGTCTGTTGATGAATAAACATAAAGGAGGTATTGATATGCCCCGCCCACCTTTTTTCCTTATTCTTCATTGGTCCTCCTCACCCTGTGGAGATCCAGCTACAAAAACACACACACACACACACACACACACACACGCACACACACTGTGGAAAGAGCAGCTGAAGAAACGGAACTTCATCAGTGGAATATCTCCAGGACTTTGGGGCCCCGTGATGTAAAAGATCCAGGGGCCCCGGGAAAGAACATCCATCCAACTGTCTTTGCATCCAAACAACAGTGCGATTGTGTCGGCGCTGAGAGAGGCTCCGTAGATCACTGCGTTTGTAACAGCAAAGTGGCTTCCACTGTCACGTCACGAGCAAAGTTGATTTCTCAGAGTTTGTTTAAAAGCGCAGCAAAAAACAACAACAACACGCAAGAGTTTAAAATCCTGGCCTTCGGAGAAACTGTAATTCAAACCAGGAGTGTTCGGAATACTGTACGATTCCTGACATTCTAAATCAGGCTATCTGGCAAACACGCGGGAATAAAACGGCAACTCTGAAGCCGAAAATTTAAAAAATATTAGCGGAAATATAAATAAAAAAAAAGTATATATATATATATTAGGGCTGTCAAACGATTAATTTTATTTAACTAGTTAATCGCTCTTCCATGACCAAATTAATCACGATGAATCGTGATTAAATGACTGAAGCTTGTAATATTAGATATTGAGGTGTAATATGTAAATTCATGTAAACCCGGCGCTAAATAAACAGTCGTTTAAATGCTGTAAAATAATTGTGTAATTTTTGTACTGTCTTTGTTTTTTAACCCTCCAAGGTCGAGTCGCACTTTTTTCAACATAAAACACAGAAAAAAGTAAATTTTGGTCTTACATATAACTGTTATCCATCAATTGAAAGTTTGAAGTACATATTTTTTTAGGTTACACTCTTAAAAGAAACAGGACATTGTGGTTTTGGTAAATAATAATAATAATCAAACTATAACGTGAAGCGTGTTTTGCCTTCTCTTTTGTCAGCTGAAATACTTATCACTCTAACATTAAACATATGTCTACATAAAGCTTAGAATGTCTGCTTTTAAAAATGAGTGTAAAAAGTGTAAAACAGTGTTGTCTGTTTATCCAATCCGTATGAATTTAAAGCTTCGGCCTTTTGGACAGAGCAAGTAATATGCAGTTGAAAATCAAAGGTGTCTGTGTGAGAAAGTAGGTCAGTGTCTTTTAAACACTTTGTGCCTAAGTGACAACACCTGAACTCAATCACTGTGAGCTGCTGATCTTAATGAGCCGCACCTGGAGACAGCGCCTGGCTCTCTTGGTTCTATTCGTTGCACATTGCCAAACCAAAAGTAAAACTGTGATCAATGGTGTTAAAAATAATTGACACTATTAAGCACTTAAAATTTAACGAGTGCGTTTTTATTTTTTAAATAAAAATATAAAGCATAAAAATTGCATTTTGAAAAATGAAACTGCAATTTAAAAAAAATTGGATTGGGAGAGCTGAAAGCTGCCGAGCGCTGATGTCATCATCAGTGACCGACCAATCACAGGCTACCCAAGGTGTGAGTTTTGTAGCCATGATTACAGGTTGTTGCACATCAACAGTGTTTTAAAATGTTTTCCAAACCGGGAGAATTTGAGACCGTGTCCGTCTCAAAGAGCTCCGTCTCAGCACACACACGCACATGCACACACACACACACACACACACACATACACACAATCAGGTTGAGTGTGTTTACGAGTAGAGATTCAACACTTCCACACACTCGTCACCACAGCAACTTCAGCTTCAGAGCCTGTAGATCGGCCCCTGATTTACTGTACGCCTCGTTTATATTCATCACAGAGAAGTGTGTGTGTGTGTGTGTGTGTGTGTGTGTGTGTGTGTGTGTGTGTGTGTAAATCAGCATCTGTTGTCCAGATTCAAATATTTGTGATCAGCAGCATCTGTGTCAGCGAAAGAAAAAACAACAACGGTGAATATACGTAATTAAATACAACTTTACGTCGTGTTAAATGTTCCAGGAGCTGAAGTTCATCAAGTTCTCTCTCTCTCTCTCTCTCTCTCTCTCTCTCTTATTCTCTCTTGAATGGGAATAGTGTGGTGTCTTTCTCTCGCTCTCTCTTTCTGTCTGTCCCTCTCTCCAATGTATTCTTTTATTTGGTCTCTTTCACTCTTTCTCCCTCCCTTTTCTGGCTTTCTCGTTCTCTCTCACTCTTTCTTTCTGTCCCTTTCCGATTTAATTTGGTCTCACTCTCCCTCCATACCTTTTTTCACTCACTCTCTTTCTTTCTGTGTCTCTCTTTTTCACTCATTCTCACTCTCTCTTTCTCTTTAATTTGGTCTCTCACCCCCCCATCCCTCTCCTTCACAGTCTCTCCCTCCCTCCTTTTTCTTTCTGTCTCTCTAATTCTCTTTAAGATCTCTTTTTCTCCTTTATTCGCTCACCCTTTCTTTCAAATTCTCTCTTTAATTTGGTCTCTCTCTCTTTCCCAAGCCTTCTCTAGCAGTTTCTCTCACCACTTCCCTCTCTTTCCCCGTCTCTCCTTCCCTTTTCTCGCTCACTCTCTGTAATTATGTCTCTCTCTTTTTCTTTCATTCTCCCTGTCTCTATGATTCTCCCTCTCTGTTCTTGCTCAATCTTTCCGATTCTCTCTTTAATTTGGTTTCTCTCTTTCCCCACCCTACTCTAGCTCTCTCTCTCTCACCACGTCCTCCCTTTTCTCACTCACTATCTTTCTGTCTCTCTCCCTCCATTTTTTTGCTCACTCTTTCCGTCTCTTTAATTTGGTCTCTCCCTCCCTTCTCGCTCACTCTCTCCCCCTTTCTTTCCATCTCTCTTTCCAATTCTCTCTTTAATTTGGTCTCTCTCTCTCCCTCCTTGCCTCTCTAGCTCTTTCACCCCCTCCATCCCCTTGTCCCCAATGTAAGTGCCATCAACGTTTGAGTTCCTCAACTCAAAAACACAATTATTCATGAATAAAACATCATAGTCGAGTCGAAACAGGGTAAATCTCCCTGTGAGGGGAAAAAAAAAAAGACAAAACGAGAAACATCTAAAGTAAGCGATGACATCAACAACGCAAACATTTCGCATAAATAAATAATTTTTTCTAAAATGGTTTGAAAGGAACGGACACAACTGAGAACAATTCATTTTCCAGGTCTTGACTCGACCACTAGATGGCGCCGCTGCACTTTGACCTCGAAAGGTCAATCGCTAATGGATTAAATCATTAAAGGACACACACAAGCACTCGTGCACTTCAAATGAAAGCTTTAATTAGAAATAGTTATATACACACTGTAGAATTAAATTAAACTTTATACAAATATTAAAATACTATCTTAACACCCACGGCGATGTACAGGTGGAGAACCGAAGAAGAAGAATGGGAGTGGGCGCTCGAGTCGTCTTAAATTAAAATGGCCGCAAACACCGTACAACAGCGTTTCAAGCTCTGTTCCGACATCCTCTCGATAAAAGCGGTAAATAAAAATAAAAATAAAAACCACGCTCGCTTTCACTGTAAAAACCAGCCGAGGGAACAACTGCAAATGGACAATCGTGTGTCGCGTCGCCCCCGGAAACCAACTCAGTCGTTATGCATAGGAAAGAAAAACGTAAGGCCGCGCGGAGCGAGGAGAGCGCGAGAAGCTTCCGCCGCTCCCGCCTCATCCGCAGTGTGCTTTATGCAGGACTCACCGGACACCGACTCCAGAAAAACGGAAAGAAAAAAAAAAAAAGTAGGCCTTTTTTTGCGGCGGGTCGTCGTAATGGGATTCGTTCGGTCACCTCGACACAGTTTGAGTCCTGAAGGCCACGAGGTCCAGCCCGGGACTGGAAAACAGCGGCTGAACACACACACACACACAAGGCAAGCGTGTGGCGGCGGGGGGGCGGGGTCCTGAGGGCGGAGTGCAGAGGAGGCGTGTCCGTGGTGATGATGATGATGATGATGATGGGCTCTCAGAGGTTTGTTCAGCAGCTGGACAATGGTTTTGCTGCGGTGGGCTGTTTGGCAAGAAGCTTTTGGGGTTTCAGGTCTTGGGGATGGAGAGAGAGACAGTGAGAATAACAGAGTGAGAGAGAGAATGAGACGTAAGGAGAATGAGACAGAAAGAGAATGAGACCGAGTGAGAGAGGGAGATAGCACAATAGAGTGAGAGAATGAGAGAGGGAGATCATTGAGAATGAGACAGAAAGAAAACGAGGAAGTATGAGACAATGATAGTGAGACAGAGTGAGAGAATGAAAAAGTGAGAGAGTGAGACAAATGAGAGACTCAGAGAATGACAGATTGAGAACGAGACAGCGTGAAAAAATGGGATAAAATGAAACTGAGAGAAATAAACAGACAAAGTGAGAGAAAGAGTGAGAGAGAATGAGTGAGAGAACGAGACAGAGTGAGAGAACGAGACAGAGTGAGAAAGAACGAGACAGAGTGAGAGAATGAGACAGAGTGAGAGAGAACGAGACAGTGAGAGAGAACGAGACAGTGAGAGAGAACGAGACAGTGAGAGAGAACGAGACAGAGTGAGAGAATGAGACAGAGTGAGAGAACGAGACAGTGAGAGAGAACGAGACAGTGAGAGAGAACGAGACAGTGAGAGACAGTCGGGGTGGGCGTGTCTCAGGCTTCCTTTAGTAGTGGAATATCTATCAAAACAGAAGAAAAGAATAAATGAGTGTGTGTGTGTGAAGACATGAAACACCTTCCCAGCATCCTCGGGCCTGACAGGAAGTGTGTGGGCGGAGTCTGACGTACCGTCTCCGTACTCGTCCGCGGAGGCGCTGGAGAGCAGACTGTGCTGGTCGCTGCTCTGGCGGCGGTAAGAGGGCGGGGCCGCGGCTCCAGGCTGCTCAGCGGCCCAGCACTGAGAGGAGGAGGAAGAGGGGCAGGGGGGCGGAGTCTGGTGCAGCAGGACCGCCTCCGAGCGGCAGGAGGAAGTGGAGGGGAAGCTGTAGTTCTCCGCGTCCGGCTCCTCCGACAGCACGATCTGCACCCGCGACTCTGGGAGGGGCCCGGAGGCCACGCCCCCGCTGCCGTACACCGCCTCCTCGTAGGAGGGCAGCGCCACCTGGACGCCCTCCACCACCACAGAGCCCGGCTGACCCGACACGTCCTGCTCGCGGCTGCTGAGGAGACACCACAGCTCAGAGGAGCGCACCGAATCACCACAAGATTATATAATATAATATATATCTGTTAACACTTATATAATCACACGCACAATTATACACAATGACACACACACACAATTATACACAATGACACACACACAATTATACACACACACACACACACACACTCTCAATTATACACACACACACACACACACACACACACACACACTTTTTACCTGTTTATCTATTTTTTTTTGCACATTTGAGTTTGATTGAAACTGACTTTTTGTTCTTTTTTTCCATCTATTTTGTTCTGCCATTTTGAAACACAAAGGTGTTAAATGCCATTTCTAGATGAATTAACCTCATAATTAAAGAGTTTTTCGTTTTTCACATTTGATTGCATTTTCTGAGACTAAATTCAGTGGGAGTAAAATACTTAAGTTCAATTAAAATGGGATACTTTACGACTTTCACTGAAGTTTTCTCGAAATTAGTGACTTGTAACTTATAGCAAAGTCATTTTTACAGTAAGGCAGTTTTACTCAAGTATGGTGTACAGCTACTCTTTACACACCGGTTGTGATGGAAGGACTTGAGTTTGGGCTGGAGCAGGACGAACAGGACCACCAGCAGCAGGATGAGGACCACCGAGCTGGCAGTGGACGCCACGATGGACAGAGCGGGCATGGGCAGAGCCGAACGCTGCTCCTCACCTGCAAGGAAACAACCGTTTAGGTCACGGGGATGAAGAGAGAGACAGCAAGAGAGAACGAGAGAGTGAGACAGAGTAATAGAATGAGATAGAACAAGAGAGTGAGTGAACGGGAGACTGAGACAGAGTGGGAGAATTAGATAAAACAAGAGAGTGAGTGATTGAGAGACTGAGACAGGGTGAGAGAATGAGATAGAACAAGAAAGTGACTGAATGAGAGAGGGAGACAGAGTTTGAGAATGAGACGGAAAGAGAATGAGGAAATTAAATAGAACGAGAGTGAGAGAATGAGACAGAGTGATAGAATGAGAGAATGAGAGTGAGAGAATAATCTAGAATGAGAGAGTGAGACAAAATGGGAGATTGAGAGAGTGAGAGGTTTAGAGAGGGAGTGAGTTAGAACAAGTGAGAGAATGAGACAGAAAGAGAATGAGAAAATGAAATGGAATGAGACAGAGTGAGACCAAGTGATAGAATGAGAAAGTGAGAGAATGAGATACAACGAGAGAATGAGATAGAACAAGAGTGAGAGAATGAGATAGAACAAGAGAGTGAGGGAATGAGACAAGAGTGATAGAATGAGAAAATGAGAGATTGAGATAGAACGAGAGAGTGAGGGAATGAGACAAGAGTGATAGAATGAGAAAGTGAGAAAATGAGATAGAACGAGAGAATGAGATAGATTGAGAGTGAGAGAATGAGACAGAGTGACAGAATGAGATGGAACGAGAGAATGAGATAGAACGAGAGAGTGAGAAAGTGGGAGAATGAGAGAGTAAGACAGACTGAGTGAGAGAATGAGAGCGAGTGATAGGGCGAGAGCGAGAGTGGGCGTGGCGGGCGGGACACGGACCCTGCACGGGGTGGCAGCTGATCTGCATGGCTGACTTCCACTCGCCGCTCTCGCAGGTGCGGAACTGGTATCCTCCCTTCAGCACGAAGCCCTCGTCACAGAAGTACTCGATCACGGTGCCCTGGCTCAGGCGCTGGCACGGCGACGGGTGGCAGTTGTACCCGCCGTTTTCCGGCTCGCTGGGCGGCTGACAGACTGCAAACCACAAACCACAAAAACAACGCTCAGCACGTTCTCTCGAGTGAGACAGAGTGAGAGAATGAGATAGAACAAGAGTGAAGGAATGAGATTGAAAAATATGACAAAGAGAATGAGACAGAACAAGAGAGTTAGTGAATGAGAGAGTGAGACAGAGTGAGAGAATGAGATAAAACGAGAGAGTGAGACAAAGTGAGAGAACGAGAGAGTTAGGACAGAGTGAGAGAATGAGACAGAATGAGAAAGTGAGAGAATGAAACAGAGTGAGAGAATGAGAGAGTGAGACATTTAGAGAGAGTGGGATAGAAAGAGAGTGAGAGAGAGAATGAGAAAATTAAATAGAACGAGAGAGTGAGAGAATGAGACCGAGTGATAGAATGAGAATGAGATAGAACGAGAGTGAGAGAATAAGATAGAACGAGAGAGTGAGACAATGTGGGAGAATGAGACAGAGTGGGAGAATTAGATAAAACCAGAGAGTGACTGAATGAGAGAGTAAGACAAAGTGAGAGAATGAGAGAGTGAGACATTTAGAGAGATAGCGAGATAGAACGATAGAGAGAGAATGAGACAGAGTGAGAGAATGAGACCGAGTGATAGAACGAAAAAAAGAGAGAAGGAGATAGAACAAGAGAATGAGAGAATTCCTCGTCGGCGTGGAAACGTGAGTGGCCGTTACCATCGCTCTTGATGCAGAGGGGCGGGTCTGAGGACCAGTGGGCGGAGTCGGTGCAGGCGATGAGGGCGGGGCCATCCAGCGTGTAGCCCGCGTCGCAGCTGTACTGCAGCACGGTGCCGGCGGGAAACCAGCCGCGATTACTCTCCGTCAGGTTCCCGTAGCCGTGAGATACCGCCGCCGGACGCGGGCAGCCTGCGCCACACAAACGCCGCGTCAGCACAATCAGTTATTATTCATTATTATTTAACACTTACGATTCATTAACAATTGTCTGATTTTCATTTTTCATTAAAGTTCATTGACATGATTTTAAAACAACTGTAGCACACACACACACACACACACACACACACACACACACATTATTTATTGAGCATCAAACACATTTCACTACATGTTGCCTCACGTATAATTTGTACATGACAAATACAATTTGAATTATTGCATTTGAATATCAACAACTGAAACGAAAAGCACACATTCCACAAATATAAATAACTTGCACATTTGGAAACAAAAATACCGTATTGCGCGAAAAAATAAAGAAAAAAAAAAACTGACGGGGAAAAATGTGGGATTATAATTTTTATTACCCGCCAGGCCCAAGTTCATTTGCTGCTAGTTTCGCTCAGTCTTCAGTTTCAGAATGGAAATATACAATCATTACATATATTAACCAGTTCCTGGTGCTGTGGGTTTGCACTGGTTAATGGTTACCAGACCGTGAGGAAATCACTCATTACTTCTGTTTATTCATCATTGGAGTCTGAACAATCCTTCATTTTGAATCTTATTATTAATCCCATCGAAAAACACTCATTTAACTCGCACATAATAATTCATTTTAATAATTCATTCATTATTAACAAACTGACCCCAAATATGTCATGATTATGTTTTTAAAAATACGCAAATTTAAAGTATTAACCGCCACTGTGACACCTCCGAGAAGGTTAATGTTTGTTTTTGAATGTTGCAACAACTCAAACGTCGCAGGTGCTTGCGAGTAGCGGATTTGCCTTTATTATTACATTTACAGTTTAAACAACATATGTACACTGTAAATAAGCCCCGCCCCATCCAGGCATGGTCAATTGATTTAGTGCAACCGGTCCCTTTAAACTACTGCCTTTCAATGACCATAAAAAACACACCATCTAGAAAACAAGAACAGGAAACCTAAAAAAAAAAATGACCGGCCAATCACAGCAGCACTTCAGAAGCCCCGCCTCTTGACCATTTACCCACCCACTGTTCCCAAAGATCGCCACCGTTCATTAACCAACCGAAATTCTCAAATGGGAATTTTACTTCCTTTTACGGGGAATTTTAATTTTTATTCCTCGCGGCTGCACACGAGGAAAACAAGCGACTGACTCCACGACTGGAGAATCCGAGGCCTGTCGTGACAAGAACCCACAGAGGAATCCAGGAGCGTCAGAGGAGAAACATCTAGAACCAACCAACCAGTTCAGCCGGCAACGGTGTGAAAACTGGTTTCAGTCAACCAGTTCTCGTCATTCAGGACACCATCAATCGCATTACCCTGAAAATAACACCTAGTGATGCTTAGAAGCCGCTCTTATTAGCCTATAGTCACAATATAAGACCTAGTGATTATTAGCCTAGTCACAAAATAAGATCTAGTGATTATTAGTCTAGTCACAAAACAAGATCTAGTGATTATAAGGGAAAAAAATAGAACAAAATCAAAATAAGACCTGGTGATTTTTAGCATGGTCACAAAATAAGACCTAGTAATTATTAACCTAATCACAAAATAAAATCTAGTGATTACAAGGGAAAAAAAGAAAATTACCAAAATAAGACCTAGTGATGTTTAGCCTAAAAATACACGCAAGACTTAGTGATTATTAGCCAAAAGTCACAAAATAAGACCTAGTGATTAAGAAGAAAGAAAATACTTAAGACCTGGTGATTATTAGCCTGGTCACAAAAAATAAATAATCACAAAATGAAACGTGATTGTTTGGCTTTTATAAAACGGATGTCCCGTTATTTGAAACAATTTTCTTTCCCTTTTTTAAACGACGCTCTTATTTTGAAAACAGAAAATGTTTCTGTAAGTATTTCGCCACAGATATAAAATCTAAAATATTTTTAAATATTAAAAAAAAAAAACCTTTCCATTTAAATGATAAAAATATATATTAAAATATTTGTATCTGTGTCACTTGGGGACAAACAAACAAACAAAGCCGATTTATTTTGCAGGTAAACACTGTAAATCCTGATCTAGTCTTCTAAGCTCCAATGAGAAGAAAGAAACGTCCCATTTAATAACCAAAACCACCCACAGCGGTGCGCGGATTAGCCCCGCCCGCCTGCACAACAACGCTAATCCCGCTGGTAAATATGTTTTCATCCCAGATCTCATTATTACACGGGCTGATGTGTTTGTGTCAAACTGTTGTTTTCCCTCGTAATTCTAATCCTGGTGATTTAAAGCGAGTCGGGGTCTTCCCTCGTGATTATTCCGACTCGGCATTCCTGGCATTAACCAATCACAGTATTCATTCATTTGCCGTTTTATTTGTACACAAATCTTATATTCTAGAGGTGGCAAAATACACTAGTACTGTATATTATTGACAAGCACATATACATGCATATACATATAGCGTATATATTTTGTTTAATTTACAGCTACACAGCTTTAAATGTACATATAGTAAGAAAAATTGTAATGATTTGTAAGCCACTTTGGATAAAAGCATCTGCTAAACGTATTTTCAGTGTAAATACAGTAAATTAAGATATAAAATAAGCTTATCATAAGATATAACCATAACCTTATATAAGATAATATAACTTTATCAATCACGTTTAAGAATTTTGGGAGATTCCATATCAGTTAAGAGCAAAAATGTTCTGTATAGATGAGCAACATTTGCCTAGCACAAATTGCTGTTTTTAACTTTGGACGTTTTTTCCTACGTTTATTTTAATTAGTGTGAACACATTTTTGAAAAATATTTACAACTTAACACAGCTTTAAATGTATATATATAGTTAAATTGTAACAAAAAATGATAATGACTTGTAAGTCGCTTTGGATAAAAGCAAACGCTAAATGCCTAAATGTATTTTTTGTTTATCTTAATATACTGTATTTAAATTTAATTGTGTAAATACAGTATATTAAGATATAAAATAACCGTTTGGAATTATGGGAGATTCCATATCGATTATAGGCAAAAATGTTCTGTATAGATGTGCATGTTGAAATGAACCAACATTTGTCTAGCACAAATTGCTACTTTAATAACTTTAGACGTTTTTACCTGCGTCAATTTTTTTGAAAAACAAATAAAAAAAATGAAACACACACACACACACACACACACACATCGCTTCTATTACAAGAACAAAGCTTGCAGAAAGCTGATTGGTCGAAACTCCCAATGGCAAACAAAAAATAGATAAATGGGGAAAAAAAAATACACGATCTGTTAGTAAAACATTTGAATTTGAAATTTTGAATTTGAAAACGGTAAATAAAACGAGTTTTCGACGCGTGAGATCCTAAACGGCGAGTTGTTCGAGTGTCAAACCGGGTCATGTTTCTGTGCACACACACACACACACACACACACACACGTGCCTCACCTTACTTGACCTTACTTGACCTTACTTGACCAAAAATGGCCGACCAAACCAAAAAAGGCAGCGTTTATTTCTTGGGGCAGTTACTCAAACCAAAGCCGATCCAAGTGATGGACCAACAACTGACACTGATCCACACTTGCTGCCTTGTGTGTGTGTGTGTGTGTGGTGTGTGTGTGTGTGTCGGTGTGGGCGGGGCTTGTGTGGCCAGCAGGGCATCGTGGGGGATTGTGAACATGTGTCCGGCATTAGACGCGGACAGCTGGAGCGCCGCACACACACAGCAGAACCAACGAGTCCAACAGTGAACACGACAGTTGTGACTCCACACACACACACACACGTGTCGCCTGTCGAGATAGATGCCAAGAGAGAGGGGGAGAGAGAGAGAGAGAGAGAGAGAGAGAGAGAGAGAGACAAAGTGTGTTAGACAGAGAGAGACAGAGAGAGAGAGAGTGTGAGACAGAGAAAGAGCGAGAGACAGAAAGTGTGTGTGAGAGAGAGTGTGAAACAGAGACACAGAGAGAGTGTGAGCGAGATAGAGAGAGAAAGTGCCAGACAGAGAGACAGAGTGTGAGACAGACAGAGAAAAAGAGAGAGTGTGAGCGAGACAGTAAGCTTGTAAGAGACAGAGAGAGAGTGTGAAACAGAGTGTGAGCGAGATAGAAAGTGCGAGCGAGAGAGACACAGAGAGAGAGAGACATTGAGAGAGTGAGAGAGAGAGAGAGTGAGACAGAGAGAAAGACAGGAAAAGAGAGAGACTGAGATAGCGACAGAGAGAGAGATAGAGAGGGGGCGGGGTCTCTGCTGGAGTGGAGTGTGAGGGGAACAGACTCTTCTCACTGAGGAGCAGCTGCTGACCTCCATTGTGCAGCTGACAGCTACAAGCAGCGGGCGAGAGAGAGAGAGAGAGACAGAGAGTGAGAGAGAGACAGAGAGAGAGAGTGAGAGAGAGAGACAGAGTGTGAGTGAGAGAGAGAGATGGAGAAACAGAGTGTGTGAGAGAGCGAGAGACAGAGACAGAGAGAGAGTGAGAGACTGAGTGAGAGAGAGACAGAGAGTGGGAAAGAGAGAGATAGAGAGACAGAGAGTGAGAGAGAGAGAGACAGAGAGAGTCAGAGAGAGCGAGAGAGATAGATGGAGAAACAGTGTGAGTGAGAGAGAGACAGAGAGAGACAGAGACAGAGTGTGAGAGAGTGAGAGAGAGAGAGTGTGTGTGTGTGTGGGGGGGGGCTAAAAGGGTCACGGATGGACAGACTCTCTCCTTCCGTCTTTATTTCACGTCGTGTCACGTGTGTTTCTGGTGAGTAGCAGATATGAGTAAATTCTTCTACAGAGAAACTAGAAACTATTAAAACACTGACAAACAAAATCGCTTTGCTTTCCCGATGGGCCAATTATTAACGACTCTGATCGGTCGACATCTTAAACCTGCAGAATGTTTGCCGAGAGTCGTCTTCTGGTTTTAAACCACACACACACACACACACATGCTCCTTTCGACCTTAAACGTTGCAGACTCAACTCGTTCTTTAGGTTTCACAGACATTTATTCAAACACTAGTTGTCCAATGCCGTCAGAACTCCACAGAACATAGAATAAACGATAAATTAACGAAATGCAACAATACAAACAAACAAACAGCATGACAAACACAAACCTCGTTGGCCTTCATAACTCAAAAGGAACAAATTGGTCTTCAAATCGTCCTTCACAAACTTTCTCAAACACACGTTCGCCACACGAAGCAAACCCACACAAAAGAAAAGAAAGTTTCCTAGCCCTCTTCCGAGACACTAATGAGACTTAAACAAAATAAAACACTTTCATAACACAAGATAATGAATGATATGTGAAGAACAAACTTGGCACAATATTAAATAATACAACTAACGGCACAAACATGACAACAGTTACACACACACTTCAGAATAAAACACTTTTTCCCGGTAGTAAAATGTCGGAGTTGATAGCCGACTTACTTTACCGTTTCCTCACTCGTTCTCCCTGTTTATTTGATGTTTTTTTTTTAAACTTGACTGGAGCCTGACTCATCTTTCTTTTATAATATATAAATGATTGCACACACACACACACACACACTTAGATCAGAGAGTCTGGCCGAATGCTGGATTAAGATCGCGAGGGGGTAGAATCGAGATCGCGATCTTTTACCGATGAATCGTGAAGAAATACTGACAACGATTCGCCAAGTCATCAACGATCCAGAAGCTTCTACAGACATTCCAAACGGCGTCAGACGCGCGTCTCAGCAGAAACCCGGAAGACGACTCCGGTCAGAGCGCTAAAAGAGGCGTGGCTTATACCCCCCCCCCCAAAAGTCGTAATAGTTGACGATAGTGGTGCGGCCTCGTGATCTCCGCCTCTCCATCTGCGCCGCTCGTCTATTACATAAGAGCCGAGGTCACGTGTCGGCGAGTTAAGCAGCGTTCAGACTGGATTACACACACACACACACGTGGTCATCAGAACCGCGCCAGAAGATCCCACGTTGAGCAAGACGCTGATGGAGGAACTGCTCCTGTGAAGGCACGTCCGCCTTTGTTCTGGTGTCACGTGACGAGCGCCGCGCCAGCAGAGGAACCATCCCCCCACTCACACCTCCAGACGCTCCGCGGGAAACAAAAGAACCCGCGCCATCCGTCCATCCCGTAGCTTCGCGCTATCTCCGTCTCCACGCGGCGGACAAAAGCACCAACGCCTTTGTCTTCCAGATCAACATCTCAGATTCAAGCGGTCACGCGGACATCGAGAGGCTGGGGAAGTTCCACACACACGCGGAAGCTTCTGGTACACGGCGTATCGGGTCAGATCAGCCCGTTACATATCGAGATCCGCGAGAGAAGACGGAGCGAAACTGCTCGAAAGAACGTCATTCCGACAAATTAGGCAGTCACGTGGCGTTTGAAAAGTCTACGATTGTTGGGGTTCTTTTTTGCTTGTTTGTTTGTTTATGCATGTGTGACGAGAAAAAACAACCACCAATACAACAAAAAGTCTGCGATAACAATAACGCAAAAGTGGCCCAGACAACCAGGTCTCTGTGTCAAACTGATAAAAACCCACGAGAAGACCGAGCGAAACCGACCGTAATTCTGAGATGAAATAAAGCAGTTGTGTGGCGTGTAAAAAGTCTGCGATTGTTTTTTTTGCTTGTTCATTTATGTAGATTTATGAGAAAGAAAAAAAAACAATCTGCAAGAAAAACAAGAAAAAAACAAGTCTGCAATAAAACAAGAACGCAAAAGTGGATTTATCGTCGAGGAGACGATTCGCTGCCATTGCGACCGATTTCACAGAGGGAGGAAAAACATACGGAAACCTGGATCTTCTGAAATGACGAGCTACTCACACACAACCAGGTCACTTCCTCAAGCTGCGAAAAAGCCACGAGAAGATATTTACTGTTTGCGGAACGTAATTTCAAGAAGAACCCGGGTAATTCGTGAAAAAAGTCTACGATAAACGCAAAAGTGGCCCAAACCATTTGTTTAGGCCACTAGATTGAGATTAGAGATTGTTTCGCAAAACGGAATTCCGAGATTATATCATGTAATCCGTGAAATAAAACAGACACGCGGTCCTGTAAAAGTATAACGATAAACGAAAGCGTGGACTGAACAACCAGGTCAAGCTGCTAAAAACCCACGAGAAGTCAAACCAACGCAAAATGTGATGTACCACGTTTAGGTTCGGAATCATCTTAGAAATCATGATAACAAAATAAGATCAACACAATCTGCCGTTGAGGTGTCAGTGTGGGCGTGTCTTACCTGTGGCGTGGCCCGTGGGCATCAGACTGAAGAGGAGGACCAGCAGGGGGCTGAAGACCACCGAGGCTCTCGTCTCGCACGCTACCATTCCATCGCTCATCTTTCAGCCGCAACCGTGCTCTCCGGCGGAACCTGCCATCCAGACACGCGGCGTAAAGTACAGATAATACATAATCAGTCTATCATTCTCTTCCTCTGTCTATCATTGTTTTTGTCCGTCTACCACCTATCTGTCCATCAGTCTATCATTCTTTTCCTCTGTCTATCATTGTTTTTGTCCGTCTACCACCTATCTGTCCATCAGTCTATCATTCTTTTCCTCTGTCTATCATTGTTTTTGTCCGTCTACCACCTATCTGTCTATTAATCTATCATTCTATTTGTGTCTATCTGTCGTTCATTTTTTTGTATGTCTATGAATATTTTTGTCTGTCTTTCTATCTATAATTCTATTTCTCTATCAGTCTGTCAATCGTTATTTTTGTCTATTAGTCTATAATTCTATTTGTCTATCTGTCGTTCATGTTTTTGTCTGTCTATCAATGTCAAGTATTTTTGTCTTTCTATCTGTCTTATCAATATTTCTATCTGTCTATTAGTCTGTCGTTCATTTTAATTGTCTGTCTGTCTATCAATAATTCTCACTATCATTCTTTTCGTCTGCCTATTAGTCTATCACTATCATTCTTTTTGTCTGTTTAATCTGTCTTTCTTTTTTTTGTCTGTCTCACCAGTGTCTCATTCTTTTGTCTGCCCATCACTCTTTTTGTCTGTCCATCTATCTGTCTATCAGTATTGTTTTCTGTCTATTAGTCTATTCTGTTGGTTTTGTTTTTCAAGCTCGTAATCTCAATCCAGGAGCGACTCTGATTGGTCGACGGCTGAAACGCGCGCACAAAAATGATGATAAACTCATTAGTAATCGCTCCTGGCACGAGCATCACTCCAATCTGCCACGCCCTGCTGTCCTCGCCTCAGGACCAGCCGTCTGCCCGCGGACAGAACGTCCCAGAACCCAGCGTCCGGTGCCAAGCCAGATCGCTAAAGCGGCCGGATTACAGCGCCACCTGTGGGATTCACCGGGCAGTGACACCGCTGCAACCCGCTGGAAACATATTTTAGAGTTTCTGTCCCGTTCCAATTTTTCCCGGCAAACAGGCGAAATCGATACGCACAAAACATTGAATTTAATCAGTAATATAACGACAGACTCTCGTCTATCAATATTCCCGTCTCTCTCTCTCTCCGTGTCTGTCTGTAGATCCGCTTGTCAACACGTCTGTCATTTGAGCAAAATAACATTCAGCATGTCTGTCTGACCTGTAACGTAGCTGTCTATAAACTATTAATATATGCCGGTCTAATTATCTATATATCTGTCTGTCAATCTATTAATATATGTCTGTCTAATTATCAATATATCTGTCTGTCTGACCTGTAACGCAGCTGTCTATAATAAAGTAATATATAACTGTCTGTCTAATTATCAATATATCTGTCTGTCTGACCTGTAACGTAGCTGTCTATAATAAAGTAATATATAACTGTCTGTCTAATATCAATATATCTGTCTGACAATCTATTAACATATATTTGACTGTCTATGTATCAATATATCTGTCTGACAATCTCATCATATATCAGACGCATATATCATCGTATTTGCCTGTCTATCCATCAATATATAATCTGTTTGTCAACACGTCTCTGTCCATAAATTCACCTGCCCGTCTATTTATTGATAAAACTGTCTCTCTGTTTAGACGTGTCTGTCTGTTTATGACATTAATCATCTATTTTGATTTAAGTGTCTGTCTATCAATCTATACAGTCATGTACAGTACATATTGAATTTAAATGCCTTTATTTGTCCCACAGCGGGAAGTTTCACAACAGCAGAAAGGCTATAAATAAGAATAGAGAACAAAAAAAAGAAACAATAAGAAAATATACATAATAATAAACAAGTAAACAAACGTGCACGAGCACGTGTGTAAATAATACTGTACACGTGATTGACACGTGAAAGAACTGATAAATTGTTGATATATTGGTAAATTGGGGTTAGGGATACATTTATTAATGAACCATGCACATTTATCAAAATATTTGTGTCTACTTATCAATACAAGCGTCTGCACTGTCTGTCTATTTATCGATATATCTGCATGTAAACAAGTGTGTATTTATCAATATCTGTCTATTTTTTTATCATTTTGTTAATTGTCAAATCAGCTTCAGTGGTGAATCTTTATCTGTCTATCC
This sequence comes from Paedocypris sp. Pulau Singkep, assembly GCA_017309775.1. NCBI lineage: Eukaryota > Metazoa > Chordata > Actinopteri > Cypriniformes > Paedocypris > Paedocypris sp. Pulau Singkep. The sequence continues at coordinate 560,058 of MU204340.1, read as the reverse complement.
ATCACCATATCAGTCTGTCAATCATTCTGTCTGTCAACATGTCTGCCCGCCAGCTCAACTCCATCACACCACAGACGACAAAAGCGCGAGACTTGTGTCAAGCAACAGCTGGAATCAGAGAGAACATTCCAGCAGTGGGAATCCCGGTCCAGACTGGGAGACGGTGATCTCATCCTGGAAACAGCACACGGCTTCTGACACACTCTCCCGATCCGGTTTCAACACCAGAGCCGCTCCTGTGGAACAGAGCTGAACCGAACACGGCAACACCCGTCTCACGTCACGTCAAGCGTGAGACACCAGTCATCACTTCACATGAAGCCCACTGTGCCGGAGAAGAAGAAAGTCACACGCGCCGACACGTGCACGACAGAGCGCGCGCCCGCGGGAGAGAGAACAGTGTGTGACCGACCGGTCTCAAACCACACACACACACACACAGCTCAACAAACACCTCAATAAACCGCACGAGGCGACAAAGCGCGATTTCCGGTTGCTAAGTTTCATATCGCGAATCTGATCTCGACGTCACGTGACGGCGCGCGCGTGCACGAGGATCCCGTGTTTACTCTCCTTGAACTTTGAGATTCGGGCCTCGCGACGGAACAGGTCGCCCGTGTGTTGACAAACAACAAACACCATTAGCGCGGAAGTGACCGCGTGAGGAAAAACACGCGACGCGTCGTACGTAAAATAAACAAAAAAACAAAACAACACGTCGGTGCCAGAATTCGACTTGTTCCGTCCGGGTTGGCGCTATTTAAAAAAATGTCAGCCCATGTGTATAAAATAAAAGCAGCGACGACTTTGTCCGCAGCGAATAATCGCCTCACGCGCAAACAATAGACCGCGAATAATCCACGCGAGATTCGGTAACGGCGACTAATCGGAACCGATCCTGAGTGGATTAATTCTCCTCATGTCCCGACTCGCCGACACCCAACGAGCCGAAACCAAACGAGTAGTGTTACTCGTTTATAAATCTTCACGAATCTTTGACTGTCGATGTTGTTGTTTTTTAACGTGACTTTCTTGCCGTTTGGGCACAATAGCCTCCGTGTGGCTAGCCTCGTTAGCTCGCCTGACGAACCGTAGCGAAGACAATCGGCGTACGCGGCTTACCAGTGAATGCCCTCCTGTTTAACAGCTAGTACCCGGGAACCATCGAGCTGCGTCGAGCGTGTGTAGGTCCAGAGCTGCGGGCAAGGCGGAGGTGAAATGCGGCGTGAAACAGACGGAGAGACCGAGCAGCCTTTGTGGTTGTGGATCTGATCATCCGTCTATGGGCGGCGACGAGAGCTCGAGGCCACGCCCCTTCTGACGGGCTTAAAGCGGTCCACCCCCAGCCTCGCTTTCGCGCCGCCACGCCCCGCCGCTCACCACTTATCCGGGCGCTAGGAGGCGGCATTATGGATTTGTGGCTCGAACGACCAATATTTGTCTCACTGCAGGGAAATTGTTAGTGGTGGGCGATACCGTAAAATTATATATCGATCCGACACCAAGTAAATACAGACCAACATCGCAGATACCAATATTTTATTATTTCTTAACACACAATATAAATCACATTTACTTTCTTGCACGTGGGGATGTCACAATTTGGCATCATTTTGATCTGAATAGTGAATACATCTGTGATTTGTGATATGATTCACTCTTGGACTAAGTACTTGAGTAAACCTCGGGCATTTTTGTAAATTTTGTAAATATTTTTTTACTTAGTATTTTTGGCTACTTTGTACTTGTACTGAGTATCACAAGCTCGGTGTTTCAATGTCTAAAAATGTTTTCTACTTTATTTTTTTAGAATCAATTATATTATACTTTATTATATTATACTGTACAAAAAGTCCTAATTTTTACTCAAGTACTTTAAAACTCTGCTCTTATAGTGCCTGTTAGACACGTGTAAAGGCTAACAAAAAACAGTACATTTTCAAACATGAAAAAAATATAGTATTGATATAAACATAACATGCAACCTGCTGGGAAATTACAAGATTAATACTAATACAATTAAGAACAGGAAAAACAGAAAAAGAACACATGCATAAAAATAAATACGTAAATAAACATGCATGCCTAACATTGATCATATCATGTATCATTGAACGAGGCGATTTTGCCATCTGTAGACTGCTGAAGATGCTGGAAGCTTTTTGTTCTTTATTTATTCTTACCATTTTTAAAACATTGAGGTGTTACATTTCGTTTCTGTGTATTAGAAAATAAAAACTAGAGTTTTATTTTTATCTACTCTAAAAAAAATGGATACTTTGCTATTTTTGGTGACTTTTTACCTGTATTGGAGTAACTTACACAGCACGTGTCTGTACTTTTACTCAAGTATGGTTGTCTGGTACTCTTTACACCTCTGCCTGTAATTCAATGACAATTCAGAAACGATCCACCCCCAGCCTCGCTTTCGCGCCGCCACGCCCCGCCCCTCACCACTCCTCCTTCCGCTAGGGGGCGGCATTGTGTGTTTGCGCGCGAGTCCGGCGACATGATTTCGCTCCTCAGGCGGTCGATTGTCCCTCACGCAGGACGGACTTTGTCCAAAATGCGCCACAGTTCCGCCGTGCGGGTCAGACTGTTGCCCAGCAGCACGTGCTCGTTCGAGGAGCCGGTGCAGGTGAAGGTGAGCGGGCTGAAGCCGCGGCAGCGCGTGGAGCTGCGCGCCCACGTCACGGACCAGACCGGCCTGCTCTTCAAAGCCTCCGCCCGGTACCACGCGGACGGCGACGGCGAGCTGGACCTGGGTCGCGACCCGTCCGTGGGCGGGAGTTTCACCGGGCTCGAGCCGATGGGGCTGTTCTGGGCGCTGAAGGCTGACGTCACCAGCGGCCGCTTCACGCACAGTGACGTCACGCGGCCCGCGCTGGTGGACATTGAGGTGGTGGGTGATGATGACGCGGTGCTGGCCAGAGTGACCAACGAGCGGCTGTGCCTGCCGGACGGGGTGAGGAGGGTCCCGGTCGCTGAGGGCCGCATCCGGGGGACTCTGTTTCTGCCTCCTGGTTAGTTCCGGTTCAGCCTGCTGTTTGAAAGATTGAAACACATTAGAGAGGAAACGTGACGCGTTAGAGATCCGCTTAAGCGCAACACGTGCAGATGTAGTGCAAGGTCACGCAAATGACAACAATCAAGCGACTGGACGTGTTTTTGTCCAACTGCGCCCCCTCGCGGTGGAACATGGTAGTTTACAGCAATTTTACGTTTGTACAAAAAGATGTCTGTCACACTATCTGTCTGTCTATCATCATTTTTGTCTGTCTGTCTATCATTATTTTTTATTTATTCTTCTATGTATCTATCTCTCTATCCCACAAAACTATATATATCCCACAAAACTGTCCATCTCTCTATCCCACTAAACTATATCTATCTATCCCACAAAACGGTCCATCTCTCTATCCCACTAAACTATATCTATCTATCCCACAAAACTATCCATCTCTCTATCCCACAAAACTAACCATCTATCCCACTACAATCTATATATCTATCTATACATCTATCCTACAAAACTATTCATCTCTCTATCCCACTAAACTATATCTATCTATCCCACAAAACTACCCATCTCTCTCTATCCCACTAAACTATATCTATCCCACAAAACTATCCATCTCTCTATTCCACTAAACTATATTTATCTATCTATCCCACAAAACTAACCATCTCTCTATCCCACTAAAATCTATCTATCTATCTATCTATCTATCCATCTCTCTATCCCACTAAACTATATTTATCTATCTATCCCACAAAATGATCCGTCTCTCTATCCATGTAACTGTCCGTCTATCTATCTACCTCTCGTCTGGTTATCCACTCATCAATCTGTCCTTATCTCTATCCATCTTCTCATTCATCGACCTACAAGTCACTCTATATAGTTGGCTATCTGTCCATCCATTCTGTCTATTAGTCTATCTGCCTAACTGTCTCTTACAGATGGATGGATGAATAGATAGATGGACTAAGAGACAAACAGGTCTGTCTATCTAACTGTCTATTTGTCAGTCAGTCTATCTGTCTGTCTTCTTGACTGTCTGTCTGTCTATCTACCTATTTTGCGTTTTTTAACATCACAGTTGTTGTTGTGCAATCTGTCTATCTGTCCAACAAACGTATCAACATGCTTGTCTTTCTATCTATCTATCTATCTATCTATCTATCTTTTCATTCATCAGCCCATCAGTCGCTCTATATAGTTGACAGTCTGTCCATCAGCTCATCCCTCAATCCATCTGTGTGTCCATCCATCCGTTGACCTCACTTACACGAATGAATCCAGACACCCCCTCATCACCCATCCCTCCACTGGTCCGTGAGCGTGTGTGTGTGTGTTCCTCAGGTGAGGGTCCGTTCCCGGGGATCCTGGACACGTATGTGTTCCGCGGCGGTCCGTTTGAGCTGCGCGCCGCCCTGCTGGCCAGGAGGGGATTCGCCGTGCTCGCCTTGGCCTTCCAGGGTTACCAGGACCTGCCCAAGCGAGCAGAGGAGTTTCACCTGGAGTACTTCGAGGAGGGGATCAACTTCCTCAGACAGCAGCCCCAGGTCTGTCTGTCTGTCTGCTCACCTGTCTGCTCACTGCTCACCTGTCTGTCTGCTCACCTGTCTGTCTGTCTGCTCACCTGTCTGTCTGTCTGCTCACCTGTCTGTCTGTCTGCTCACCTGTCTGTCTGTCTGCTCACTGCTCACCTGTCTGTCTGCTCACCTGTCTGTCTGTCTGTCTGCTCACTGCTCACCTGTCTGTCTGTCTGTCTGCTCACTGCTCACCTGTCTGTCTGCTCACCTGTCTGTCTGCCTACTCACCTGTCTGTCTGCTCACCTGTCTGTCTGCTCACCTCTCACCTGTCTGTCTGTCTGCTCACTGCTCACCTGTCTGTCTGTCTGCTCACCTGTCTGTCTGTCTGCTCCCCTGTCTGTCTGCTCACCTGTCTGACTGTCTGCTCACCTGTCTGTCTGTCTGCTCACCTGTCTGTCTGCTCACCTCTCACCTGTTTGTCTGTCTGCTCACTGCTCACCTGTCTGTCTGCTTACCTGTCTGTCTGTCTGCTCACCTGTCTCTGTCTGCCTGCCTGCTCGTCTGTCTGCTCACCTGTCTGTCTGTCTGTCTGTCTGCTCACCTGTCTGTCTGTCTGTCTGTCTGCTCGTCTGTCTGCTCACCTGTCTGTCTGTCTGTCTGTCTGTCTGCTCGTCTGTCTGCTCACCTGTCTGTCTGTCTGTCTGTCTGTCTGCTCACCTGTCTGTCTGCTCGTCTGTCTGCTCACCTGTCTGTCTGTCTGTCTGCTCGTCTGTCTGCTCACCTGTCTGTCTGCTCACCTGTCTGTCTCTCTGTCTGTCTGTCTGTCTGCTCACCTGTTGTCCTCCATCCTTCCTGCCGGCCTCTTTCCTGTCTTTTTCCGCTTGTCTGTCTGTGTTTCCATCTCGTCTGTCGATAGGGTGAGGAACAGCTGTTTCACTATTTGTCTATCATACTATCTGTCTGTCTATCTGTCTGTCATTATTTTTGTCTGTCTGTCTATCATTATTTTTGTTTGTCTATTAGTTGTATCATTCTTTTTGTCTAGCTGTCTATCCGTATTTGTGTCTAACTATCTGTCTATTAGTCGATCTGCCTATTATTCTATTTGTCTGTCTGTTAGTCTATCTATCTTTTCTTTTTGTCTGTCTGTCAGTCTATCATTATTTTTGTCTGTATCGTTATCTAATCTATCTATCTTTGTCTACTCTATTTGTCTGTCTATCATTCTATTTGACTGTCTGCCTGTCATTCATTTTTTGTCTGTCTATCAGTGTCCCATTCTTTTTGTCTGTCTATCTATCTGTCTATCATTAATTTTGTGTATCTGTCTACTATTCTATTTGTCTGTCTGTCTATCAATCAGTCTAACAGGCCGTCTGTCTGTCTGTCTCCATCCGTCTTTATCAGTCTGTTGATTTATCGTTCTGTGTCTATCGGTCTGTCTGGTCCGCTCACAGGTCAAAGGTCAAAAGATCGGCCTGGTGTCCATCTCGAAAAGCGGCGACCTGGCTCTGTCGATGGCGACGTTCCTGCCGGGCGTGTCGGCCACGGTGTGGATCAACGGCTGCAACGCCAACACGCTGGTGCCGCTCCACTACAGGGGCGCGGTCGTCCCCCCGCTGCTGTTCGACATCAGCCGCGCCACCCTCCGCTCACCCGGCGTCTACGACATCGGCGACGTCATGCTGGACCCCATGTCCGAGGCGTGTCTGCCCACCGTCATCCCCATCGAGCGCGCCGCCGGCCACTTCCTGTTCCTCACCTCCGAGGCCGACCGCAACTGGCGCAGCGCCTACTACGCCCGGCTGGCCTGCGAGCGTCTGCGGGCGCACGGGAGGAGCAACTTCCAGCTGGTGGTGTACGAGGAGGCGGGTCACTTCATCGAGGTGCCCTACATGCCCTTCTGCCTCGCCAACTTTCACGGCGCCGCTCGCCAGGTGGTCTACTTCGGCGGGGAGCCCAAGGCCCACGCGGAGGCACAGGTGGACGCCTGGGCACGGATGATCGCGTTCTTCGATACGCATTTGAGAAGCGGCGCCCAGAGCAAGGCCATGCTTTAGCTACGTGTGCTAATGCTAACGCGCTAATCGCCGCAGAAACAGTGGCGTTTTGGCTGAATAGCTATGTGCGGACGTGCTAATGCTAACGTGCTAATCGCCGCAAAAACCGTTGCACTTTTGTGATGAGGTGATTAGCTTTGTGTGGACGTGCTAATGCTAATGTGCTAATCACCCTATTGATCAAACGATTGCGATTGTGTGTCGTTTATGCAGGTATTTTTAAGATCGTAAATGAAGTGTACTATATATAACATGGACATGGCGTCGAAATATTACACAAGCAAAAACGTTGTGGGACGTTCGTTCCACAACGTTTTTGCTCATGTAATATTTCGACGCCATGTTCATACTAAACCATAATCGACTTGGTGTGTTCGGATTCAGCAGTGACGGGCGTGGTCACGTTGTGAATACACTAATTTACACTGGCGCCCAGAGCAAGGTCATGCTTTAACATGCGCGTGCACATGCTAATGCTAATGCGCTAATCGCCGCATCGATCAAACGGTTGCACTTTAGTGGTTAGGTGATTAGCTATGCGTGCACGTGCTAATGCTAACGCGCTAGTCACCACAAAAAAACGTTGCACTTTATTGATGAGGTGATTAACTATGCGTGCACGTGCTAATGCTAACACGCTAATCACCACAAAAAGTGGCACTTTAGTGGTTAGGTTGTTAACCAAGCGTGCACATGCTAATGCTAACCTGCTAATCGCGATTAGCACGTTAGCATTAGCATGTGCACGCATAGTTAATTAGGTGATTAGTGATTAATCACTAACTTTGGCGACTTTAGTGATTAGGTGTCAGTGGAGTTATTGTGTGTCGTTTAAGCAGGTTTTTTTTACGTTGGTAATTGAAGTGTATTATACAGAGGCGGGATTAAAACACTGATTCGTTCCACAACGTTTTTGGTTGTGTAATATTTCGACGCCATGTTCATACTAAACAACAATCGACTTGATGCATACGGATTCAGCAGTGACGGGCGTGGTCACGTCAAGTGCCAACAAACTATTTCCTCTGTATTATCAATATCACGGCATGTAAAATTTAACGCATTAACGCGGTGGTCTGATCGACGATAATTTTATTTTTTTACGATTGATAATTGTACCAAGGCACTGGGAATGGGGGAGTAATTTTTCAGATTTTAGTATTTAATTTAGTATTTAACTTATAATAGTAATTATTTGTATAAACATGCTTTCAAAATAATTCTATTCAAACTATTTAAAAAAAAACTGCTAATTCTAGTCAAATTTTTAAATTAAAGTCCAATTTTGTTATGAAAAATGAAAAATATCTGTTTGTTTTTTTATCTATTTTAATTTTTTTTATTAGTTTTGTAATTATTTTAAATATGGTTTTTTTTTTTAATTTTAGACACATTTTAAAATTTCTACTTGAAAAGTGCTTGAATTGTATCTTTCAGAAAGTGTCGGAACCCTGACTATAACCATCAGCCATCATTGTTTTTTCCGGATAGTTCCGCGTCGGGTTATTTTCGTGCGAGTATGTGGGACGCCGTTCCTCCTTCCCGTGAGATTATTCGCAGATGAACATTCCCGCCGCGGAACAGAGACTCATTTCTGAAGATCGATTGGTTCAGTCGGTGTTATTGACGGCCTTAATAAATGATAACTGATGATTGTTTTTTCGAGAAAATTACACTCACTTTGTTTTTTTTTTGTTTTTTTTTTTTGGGGGGGGGGGTGAACCCGCAGGAGGCGTTTCAAACTCAACTCAGCTCATTAATATGCACAATATTATGCCTTTGATTTTAAATTCAATGATCTGGAGTATTTTTGTAATAAAAAAAAACCAAATCTATTCTTTATAGTGTTTGTTTGGTTATCAGTATTGATAATTAATTTTTACCGTATTTTTTGGACTATTAAATTTACTACGTGCTTGAAATCCTTTTAAAAGGCTTGAATTTTAAATGAAGTGCTTGAAAACACTTGAAAATATAATTCAACAGTAAATCACTATTAATATACAGTATTGTGAATCGTGTCACTTAAAACTAAACGTGACTACCTAATCTTATTGTACATTATATTGTTTTATTGATAAGGTAATAGGTCGCTAATTAATACGTAATTTATGATTTGCTCATTAACCATAAAATGAAAGTGTAAAACCATACTCTACAAAATATAATCTTGGATTATTCGTCTTAGATTATTAGTCCAGCCTTCAGATCTGGTAAAAATAATCGATACTGATAAGCTTTATCGTTTGTCTTGTGTGACGCATCGGTCAATAACACTTACATCGACACAACAAAGTGTTATTTATGTAAGATGAAATTCCGAGGGGTTATATTATGGTGAGTTTACATTTTCATTTGTTAATCAGCAAATCAAATACTATTTTGTATTAAATAGCATTCTATAATCCATCAATAAAGATTAGAGATCTTAACAAGAAACATGATAAAAATATAGTAAAACTGCATATACTGTATATATATATATATATATATATATATATATATATATATATATACACCGTTAATAACTATAAATATATGTAATAAGCACTGTATTAGTAGTGAACTGTAATTCTTAATAAAACTAAACATGATGACCTAATCTCATTTTACATTTTTATCACATATATATATTTTTTTCTTGTTTAGATTCATGTTTTATTTTAGTACCTAATACTAACAGGTTTTAGTTTTAGGTCTTTCTTTCTCTTTCTTTCTTTGTCCCTGCATCTCTCTCCATCTCTTTCTGTCTCTCTCTCCATCTCTCTCCCTCCATCTCTGTCTGTTACTCTCCATGTATTTTTCTCTCTCCCTCCATCTCTGTCTGTTACTCTCCATGTATTTCTTTCTCACTCCATCTCTGTCTGTTACTCTCCATATCTCTCTCTCTCCATCTCTGTCTGTTACTCTCCATATCTCTCTCTCTCTCCATCTCTGTCTGTTACTCTCCATATCTCTCTCTCTCTCCCTCCATCTCTGTCTGTTACTCTCCATATCGCTCTCTCTCTCCCTCCATCTCTGTCTGTTACTCTCCATGTATTTCTTTCTCACTCCATCTCTGTCTGTTACTCTCCATATCTCTCTCTCTCTCCCTCCATCTCTGTCTGTTACTCCATATCTCTTTTCTCTCCCTCCATCTTTGTTACTCACCATATCTCTCTCTCTCTCTCCCTCCATCTATCTTTCTCTGTTTCTCACTCTCCATCTCTTTCTGTCTGTCTCCCTCTCTCTCTCTCCATCTCTCGTTTGCCTTCAGGCCCAGATTGGATTCAGCTCCATGTGACCCAGAAACAGAAGGAGCAGTTTAGAAGCGGATTGATTTGGCTCTAATAATGGCCGTCACGTCCCTGAGAGGATGTTGATGAACACTGATGACTGTTTGTGTTCTACAGGGAAGCTGATGAGATGTGTTTGTTTTCTCCAAACCTTGGTGGTACTTCTAGCTCTTGGTTTGGAGAGCGGCTAGACGAGAGGCTCTCCACCGCTGCTCATGATGATTA
>MU204340.1:542458-544958 GCA_017309775.1 Paedocypris sp. Pulau Singkep | reverse complement strand
CCCGTCCCCAAAAATGCGGAATTGTCCCGTATGTGAGATTGAAATTGCACGTCTCGTTTCGAATAAATACTGAATGAAATGAATTTCCTACACTGCGCGTTAGAACACACGTCACTGCTCAGCTGTTCTCCGCTCAGATTTTTCTCCTTCCCGCTACATGCGCGTTAAAAAATTCGTTATATCTATCGGTTTCTTCTTCTACTTGATCGTACAAAAAACTCCTACCTGTACTTTTGTTGTATGTACTTTTGACATTGCAGCGTTGTATCAGTGAATAAACATAAATACACTAAATGAACATGGACACTTATAACAGTACACAAGATATTCGTAACATGTTACAATATTTTGTAGTTATTTATATTAGTTTTGACGTGTTTAACGCGCTAGCTAGGAGCAGCTGAGCAGTGACGTAAGTGTAGGAAATTCTGAGCTGTAGGAAGAATTTTCAGAAGACCGGGATGGGTTTTGTCCCGTATTTTTTTTTTATCGCTTTTTTAAAGCAGCGTTTCATACAAATAATCTTTTACGCATTTTATCTCATTTGCCACTTTTGATTGGGTAATACGCAACGTCACCATTAGTTTGATTGGTCATACTTTTAACTGTCCCGTTAGGAGTTTCATACACTTAATTGTTACTTTATTTCATGTAACATTATATAAAAACTTTACTAGCCATTTTCTGGATGTGCCCGCAAATCCGTCCCGTCAACGTAACACTTAAGAGGGAAAACTGTGGAATCAGATCCAAACGAAAACGAACAAAAAATAAAATAAAACAAACTTAAATTAGTTACAAACAAAATTAATAAGCAAACGTAAATGTGAAGTATTTCGGGTGACGATTGCACGAGACGACAACTCTTCTCAACCCATAAAAGCCGCTCCGATAAAAAAGGGCTTTTATGAATTAAAAAAAACTTTTTTATTCCTAATAAATGAACGTTTTTCTTTTGATCTCACAAAAAATAAAGAAAATCAACGGAACCACATTAAGTTACACGTTTTTTTTTTTTTTAATCTTTTTTTTTACATTTTTTGTTCCGTCACATGTTAACACGCTGGACGATTGCAAAATACATTTCACTGCACGTTGTTGAAAAATAATTGTGGATGTGACAAACAAAATTCGAATTTGAATTTAATTTAAAACCAGCTATATGTGAAAGCGGCCTTTATCAACTCAGTGAATAATTCATCTTTGCTCGGCAGCACAAAAGCCGCTCGTGATGCCAACACTCCGCTTGAAGTGAAACACACACACACACACACACACGAGTCCTGGAAACGGTAATAATATCGATGACCTGGTTAGAAATGGGATTTTCTTTTTTCTACAATCGTCTATTCTAGAACGTTCAAGTGGGTCAATATAGTTTCATGTCAGAATCGCGTCGCCGTGAGAAGACGAGTAGATCCGTCACAGAGCCGTTGTTTTAGTCGTTTAACGAGTCATTACATTAACGGTACAGATTACTAATCTCGGCATTACAGATTACAAGATTCAACCGTTTAAAACGCTAAAAATCGAAACATGTTTGTGTTTTCTATAAGTGTGCGGCTTAACGTAAAGAAGCGTTTGTGCTCTGCACACACAAGCCTGTTTGTTCGTGGTCTGGGATATCGTATTAAGCTTTAAGACAAAACTTGTACAAACACAGTAAACTTCATTATTTACTAAATCTTTTTAATATATGCATAACTAACATCACTTACAAAATGTCTGTTATATCCAGAATATGTTATAAACAGCGTCCATTATACAGTTTGTCATAAACAGAGTTCATTATAAATAGTCAGTTTATAACAGATTCCATTATACACGCATTACATCAACAGAATTCATTGTGAATAAAGTTTGTTATACACAGAGTTCATTATAAATAGTGTCTTATCAACAGTTTGCTATAACGAGTTCATTATAAATACAGTCTGTTATAAACAGAGCACGTTATAAACGATTCATTATGAATGTCTGTTATAAACAGTCTATTATAAACGGTTTGTTATTAACAAGTTCATTATAAATAGAGTTTGATAGAAACAGTTTGTTGGAAACAGTTCATTATAAATGCAATCTGTTATAAATCGTTTATTATAACAGAATTAATTATCAATAGAGTCTGTTATAAACAATTCATTATAGATAGTTTGTTATTAACAGAGTTCATTATAAATAGAGTCTGTTATAAACTGTTCATTATAAATTTGTTATTAACAGTCCATAGTCCACTATAGATAGAATCTATTAAAAGCCGATTTCATTATAAACAGATTCCGTTATAAACAGTTGTTTGCAATAAATGGGTCACACACACGTCATGATCAATCGTACACTAATTCAGATGGAGGGATCGTCTACTCATGTCACTTGTTTATTTTCTGTATTGAACACTGTTGTATTGATGTGTGTGAATGATGATGATGCTGCTGATGCTACTGATGATGATGATGCTGATGCTACTGATGATGCTGATGCTGCTGCTGATGCTGCTGCT
>MU204340.1:524450-535046 GCA_017309775.1 Paedocypris sp. Pulau Singkep | reverse complement strand
AAACTAGTAACCCAAACTAACAACTTCCAATCTAGTAACCCAAACCAACGACTACTAAACTAGTAATCCAAACTCGCAACCCAAAAAAGGATCAACCAAACTAGTAACACAAACCAGCATCTGCCAAACTAGTAACGCAAACCAGCATCTGCCAAACTAGCTACCCAAACCAGCATCCGTCAAACTAGCTACCAAAACTAGCAACCTTCAAATCTAGTAACCAAAACTAGCGACCCAAACCAGCGTCTGCCACCATTTTCAATTAACTTATGCACAAACACATGCGTTACATCACGTGTGGCAGTCAGACAGACAGACAGAGAGAGAGATGGATAGAATGACAGAGATTATTGTATGGATAGATAGATGGATCGATAGACAGATGGATAACAAAAGATAACGACTGAGGCTGTTTGCCAGTGTCTCAGAAGCCAATCACACGGAGTCACGTGACTCGCTCTGTCCTCGTTGCAGGGGCTTCTGGGACGTGCACAACATCAGCACGCTCCGTGTGTTCTAAAACAACGTGTTTTAATAAAAAAAAGCTAATACTGGAATGTGCCCGGTTCCAGTTGCTGGCATAACATGTTTTCCAAATGTGAAGAGGAAAGAGTCGAGTCCAGCTGACGGAAGCACATTCGCAGCAGGAAAACTTTGACCACGACTGTTTTTCAAAGCATTTTTCCTCGGGATGTACCAACGAAAGCACCTGGTTTTCTTCATCCATGACCTGCTTCCGAGAAGAACGCCGCTTTATCCCATCACCTGCGAAAGACGTGTGCGATCAGGAGGCGAAATTCAAATTTCAACGAGTGTCCGAAAGACGACCTTGACCAAAAAGAGACAGAGGTGTAAAGAGTACCGGACAGCCATACTTGAGTAAAAAATTACTCTGTTACAAGTAGCAAGTCACCAATTTCAGAAAGACTTGAGTCAAAGTAGCAAAGTGTCCAATTAAAAAAAAACTTGAGTATTTTACTCGTGCTAAATATAGCCCCCCCAAAAAAAATCTGTAGAAAAACTCTATTCATGAGGTTTTGTTTTCTTACACAAAAACGAAAATTTATTAACACCTCAATGTTTTAAAAATGGTAGAACAAAGTAGATAAAAATGAATCTAAGCCCAAGAAATTACCCGTGATAAAAATTGATGCCTGCTTGTCGCGCACAATCACAATGTAAATTCTATGCAAATGTAAATTCATGATGTAAATTCAAGTATTTCCCTCATACAGTATATACCTACCTACCTAACGCGTAACGATAAGTGTCCATTCAAATGTAGTGCAGTGAAAAGTACAGCTACTCAATCATAAATGCAGTGGAGTAGAGAGTAAAAGCTGCTTATATTTTTCATACTCAGTGCAAGTACAAAGTAGCAATAAACATACTTGACTAAAGTAACAAAGTCCAGTTACTCAAGTACTTTACACCTCTGTCGACAATAAAGTGTTTGGCATCTCCGCAGCGCAACTCCACACTGGCTCGTGTCTGGAGAGATGCTTATTGCTTTCACCCTGGAAAAAAAAAACAGCACGTTGGTGGATTTTTGCGGCTTTGATTTTTTTTTTTAGCTGGCGCATTCCAGCACCATCAGAGGGTCCGAAAGCAATACTGCTGCTCTTTGAAGATCAAGCCTCGGACATCACTAACTCGCTGCACGTCCTGCTCCTCCTTGATGTTCCAGGCTGAGATGATGTTGTAATAAAGCGGATTCCTGGACGTCTTTCGCGGTGAAGATGATGAGCTTTAACGCTCCTCCACAAGAACATCTGCCGCTTCCGTGAGCAGCAAGAAGCGAAGATTCATAAGCTTCCAGCAGCTCCTGCGTGTAGTTAGTAACTGCTGATCGTTTATCAGCTTTTTGTTGGTAAATTACTTTTCCGATTACTGTAATCTGTAAATTACCTTTTTGATATAAACCAAACTACGACGTTTGGAACGCGACCAGCTCATTTTTTAATCCATCCATCCATCTATACATCAATTATCGGAACCGCCTTTCCATTTCTGGGTCACAAGGAGCTGGAGCCAATCACAGCAGCTCTTACGCTCAACAAAGCAAGAAAATGTAACTATTGGCGCCCCCTGCTGGCCGTGGAGCAACACACAGCCAATTTTTTAACTCTTCTCACTGTAGTAATTTTTAAAACATGTTTGTTAACGTGGGAGTTGTGGCTCAGTAGTAGGACGTCGTACCTGCCATTAAGGCATTTCTGGTTCGAATCCCGGTCCTTGAGCAAGACACGGACACCCATGACTAGGAAAAGAAATTTAAACTCTAAAAGTAGAGTGAAAGTGCTTTCCAAACGGCCACGCCCCTTCTGAGCCACACCCACCCGGAGACGCCCTTGAGAACCGTGGGTCCGTGTGGTTGGACGGGCTATTTTGGACCAGGCTCTGCCGCTCCGCGAGGAATGACGACATCGGCAGTTTATTCCAAAACGCCTTTTCGTAAAACAGAGGAATATTTATGTCTTCTATTAAATCTGAGCCGGATCCATCCATCTTTCATCATGGAGTGAAATCCATCCATCCATCTCTCTATCTGTCTCTCTGTTCACCTATCTGTCTTTTTATTCATCCATTCGATTATCTCTGTCCGTCTGCCACCTTGTTCTACCCATCTCTCTCTGTTTTTCTGTCCATCCATTTTGTTTTTTTCTTTCTTTATACTGTATTGATGCATTAGATTTGTCTATTTGCTCTTCCATCCATCCATCCATCCATCTATCTTTGTCTGTCTGTATTTTTTGCATTTATTTGTCCATCCATTCGTGCATTTTTGTCTGTCTGTCCATCCATCTATTTCTTTGTATCCTTCCACCTATTACTATCCGTCTATCTGTCTGCAAACCAGTTCTTTTGCTTGTTTATTCATTTATTCATTTCAGTCTGTCCATCTCTTTCATTTTTTTACCATTTATCTATCTATCTATCTATCTGTCTGTCTGTCTGTCTATCTGTCTGTATGTCTGTCTGTCTGTCTGTCTGTCTGTCTGTCTGTCTATCTATCTATCTATCTATCTATCTATCTATCTATCTATAGAAATGTAGAAATTTAAATTTCTGTAGAAATTTGGCTTACTTTTACTTTACTAGAGTATTTATTTTTCCGCTTACTTTCTACTTCTACTTCTTATTTTTTTTAAGCAAATATCTGTACTTTCTTTTCGTTACTAATAAAGATAAAGGGGATAATGTAATGTTGAAGCTAAATTTTCTTTTCTTTGAAATTTTGAAGCTAGGAAGCTAGAGCGTAAGAGTTAATATTTAGGTCATTATTTCATAAAATGTATTTGAGAATCTGTTTTGTTACAAGTTTTTACAGATTTATCAACCTCTGAGACGCCTGTGTGATTTAGTGTCTTGAGGCGGCGCAGATTGCACAGAAGCTTTGTAATAAAATGCATTAATTTTCAATGTAATTACAACAATTTAAAAGAACAATATAGTTCTATAGTGCTATTTTTTCCCTTCCATTACTTTTACTTTTATACTTAGAAGTAGTTTTCCTCAGTACTAGTAACGCTACTTTTTGTCACGGATCACAGCGCGTGACGTCTTGGACTTTTATGTTGAATCATTCAAGGACTATTATTTTGAAGTTCAGCGTGTGGCCGCCATCTTGATCTATCCACATGCCATTGAGATCGTTTGTAACACAGGTGTTCTATATTCACAATTATTGATCATTATCCTGTGTACTTAAGCACCAGTTAATTCCAGTTTCATTTGCCAGATCGTCTGTGTTTTTTTTATTGTACCAGTCATCCAGCCTAATTCTTGTCTTGTACGTCTGGTCTCGTTGCCTTGGCCCGTTTTCTCGACCTTGTTTTCATTTTTAGTAAAATATTGGGCATTTTACTTTTACTTTCACAAAAGTACTTTTTACCTCTAGTATCTCTACTTCTACTTTTGACAGCACTGCATCGGACCCATGGGTTCCACTGCTGGGCGAGCGCTCTAGAAGGTTCATGAGCTCATTTCCTCAGTTAAAAGCGACACGTCATCTGCGTTCTGATGCGGTAATGGCGCAGAAATGTCGTGCTGCTGCCGTGAAGACGTCAGCTGGAGATGAGAGAGATTTGCTTGTGTTTGTCTGCACGCTGATTTGTCTCTGGTGTTCTGCTGGACAGTAAATCAGCTGTGGATAAACGCGCGCCAAAACACGTGTTTTTCGCCAGACGAATGGCTTCCGTCGCTCTGATTGGCAGAGAAAAGCCGCGCGCGGGATGTTTTTGTGGCGCGTGCGGGTGCTGAGCGCCTGGAGGAGCCCATGCGCGTTACTGCGTTATCTTTATTAAAAAACATCCCGTCGTTTACTCTGTCTTTCTTTATATAACGACTGCACTTCATCGGTTGGATTTTTCTGTCACTGGCTTTGGTTTTTGTCAAAGATAATGAGGTTTTCTATTGGTTTATTCTAGGTTTTCTTTGCTTGATGTTGACTCGGGTTTCCGTTTTATTTTGTCGTTTTTTTTTCTCTCTGTTTTATGGCTTCTGGACTTCTTTCTTACTTGCTAACAGTGTTTTTCATTCTTTCTTTTCCACCCTTTTATACACCCCCCCTCACCTCCCCCCACTTCATTCAAGTGAATGATTTTTTCTTACAGTTTTTCTCTTACTGTTTTACTTCTGACTAATATTTCTTGCTTACATTCTTTTTTCTTTCTCTTTATTTCAGTCTCTGTTTTTATTTCTTTCTTGTTTTTTTTTTTTTCTCTCCCTCTCTTCCTTTTTTCTTTCTTACTTTCTATTTTGGTTTCTGTCCTGCGTTCGTCCCTTCAATTCATCCGTTAAATCGTTCTTTATTTCTTTCTTTCACTCCGTTCGTATTTTCATTTTGTACTCTTTTCATTCTTTGTATTTCTTTTCTAAATGTTATGTGTGTGTGTGTTCTGAATGTCCTACGTTGTCATTATCCCTGATGTAGGTGAATTTTAAAACCGCGTTTGTGATTCTAGCGGGTCCGGCCCGGGTGGGCGTCGCCCTCGGACACGGCACGTGCTGAAGCCACGAGGCGCAGCTATGATTTGAGGCGTGTGGCTTCTACACACACACACACATATATATAGTAAAGAGTGAGCTGGAGGTGAAGCTCAGGTAAGACCACCGTGAGCGGAGCGCTGCTTCAGCCTGCCTCGCCTTTACTAGCACGTTTCTTCCCTCTGATGATGCTGAGCGTCTGAGAGCCAGAGGACTGGCAAATATAGACGTGGCTGATGGACGATGGAATGCTGGAAAGCAAATCATCGGTTGTTCCAGCGCGGCTCTTTTCTCCACACGACCCGGAAATGGAAGAAGCTGTTTAGAAATGGGAAGGATGGATAGATGGTTGATAAGACGCACAATTACTCCTAGTTGATTAAAGTAATTCTGCTGTATGAATAATTCTCTCTCTCACTCTCCCTCGCTCTGTTTTTCATCATTTGTTCTCTCTTTTTCTCTTTGTTTCTCTTTCTCTCTCTATTTTTCTTTCTTTCTTGCTTACGTACTTTTTTCTCTCTCTCTTTTTTCTTTCTTTCTTTCTGATGGACGGATAAATAATTCTGCTGTATGATTGATTCTTACTCTCCCTCTCTCTTTCTCGTTATTTCTCTCTCTCTGTTTTTTCTTTCTTTCGTTTTTTCTCTCTTTTTCTCTTTTTCTCTTTCTCTCTCTATTTTACTTTCTTTCCATCTTTCTTTCTTTTTTCATTCTTTTTTCCTCTCTTTGTTTCTTTCTTTTGTTCTCTTTCTTTCTCTCTATATTTTACTTTATTTCTTTCTTTCCTTTATTTTTTCATTCTTTTTCTCTCTTCTTTGTTTGTTTGTTTAGTTTTTTTCTCTTTCTATCTCTCTAATGTCTTTTTTTCTTTCTCTCTATTTTTCTTTCTCTTTCTCCTCACGACTCGGAAATGGAAGAAGCTTTTTAGAAATTGGATGGACAGACGGTTGATAAGACGCACTAAGCGACTCCTAGTCGATTAAAATAATTCTGCCGTATGAATAATTGACCGTATATATGAAGGGTGTAAAAGTGGATGGATGGATGGACGGATGGACAGATGTTCCCTACCCAGATGAGATTAGCGTGGAGACTCTTATCACTTTGGTGGGACACAGAGTGGGTTTGTGTGAGAAGAAGCTGCAGACCAGGTGCAAACGACCTGTCAAATACTTCAGCTTTACAGTCACTTACAGTTTTACACGTGTGGAGATTTACGGTTCCTCTGAGGGACTGAAGCATTCTTGTCCTTCAAGCTGGATGGAGGCCTGGGATGTGGAACTCCAGCTGAATTAAATCCCATTTTGAAGAGAAGATTTTATTTTGCGTTTTTTTTTTTAACGTCAAAACATTCTGCTGTTTCTTTCTCATTCTTTTCGTGTCTTTGTCCCTTGTTTTATTAAAACAAACACGGGGAGGTAATAATATTATTCATAACAATTTAGTTTTTTTCATAACAAAGTTTTTATTCATAACAATTTTTCTCATCTTTTGCAACTTGTTTTTTTTTTTCAGCTCTTTTTTCCATCGTATTCTTTATTTCCTTTCCCACATGCACCTGCTTTCATTCTACCTTTATTGCAACATTTTCTTTCTTTCTTGTTGTTTTTTTTTTGTTTTGTTTTATGGCTTCTGGCCTTCTTTCTTGCCGTTTTTCATTCTTCTATGTATACATTTCTCACTTATTTCCTACTTTTTTTTTTTAACTTTTTTTGCCAATTTGATTCTTTGTTTTACACTTTTTCACTCTTTTTCTTACAGTTTAAGAAAATTAAGAAAATAAGTTTTCTCTTACTGTTTTACTTCTGACTAATCTTTCTTTCTTTTTCATTTTTTATGCTCTTTCTTTTTTTTCTTTCTGTCTTTCTATCTTTCTTTCTTTGTCTTTATTTCTCTCTCTCTCTATCTTTCTTTCTTTCATACATTCTTTTCTCCCTCTCTCTCTCTCTTTCTATATATATATATATATTTTTTTTTTTTATTTATTTCTTATGTTCTTTTCTCTCTCCCTCTCTTTCTATTTTCCTTTCTTTCTTTCTTTCTTTCTTTCTTTCTTTCTTTCTTTCTTTCTTTCTTTCTTTCTTGTGTTCCTGTCTCTCTCCCTTTCTCGTTTAGTTCTCTCTCTTTCTCTTTATTCCTCTTTCTTTCTCTCGCTATTTTACTTTCTTTTTTCCCCCTTTTTTCATTCTTTCTCTGCATCCCTTCTTTCTTGTTTTCTTTCTTTCTCTTTTCATTCTTTCTTTCTTTCTCTCTGCCTCCTTTCTTTGTTTCTTTTCGCACCTACACTCCTCCACCCTTAATATCAGCAAGATGTGTGAACATCTTCCGGAGTTCAGGTGTTCCTGGTCAGATGGCTCTGAGTTCTTTCAGTTGGGTGGAGAAGGTCCTGATGGAGCTCAGACCGGAGGAAATGCCCGGCGTTCCCAGGTAAGCTCCGTTTCCTCCGAGCCGGAGCACAGGACACTAGACAGGCCGGAATTCTGGGATCAAACAAGAGCCACCCAGAAGGCGGCTTTCCTGCCACATTTTCTACTTTGAACCGTTATTGCAGACGATCTTCCCATTAAACTCTTTTAAATTGGTCCGATGATGCGCATGGGGCCAAATCTACAAGGGAGGAAGATCTTTTGAATACTTAGCACCCTAACTATGAAATGCTCTGCCTAGTCCAATTCGAGACTCAGAATCAGTGAGTCAATTTAAGTCTAGACTGAAGACGCGTCTCTTCAACGAAGCATATATTGACCTGTTATAATAACTTACAGAAAATATTAATATAATCGTACAGAAAGGCTGCCTAGTTAGTGCTCGGAACCGAATCACACCTGCACCTCAGAAAATTGTCAAAATCTTAATTATGGTACTTCAAGTTTTTCTAATTGCTTCCCTAGGGTCTTTTCCTCGTTAAAGAGTTTTTTTCTTTTTACCTGGCCACTGTCGCAGATGTGCTTGCTCACTGGTCTTGGTCTTTGTCTTGTCATAATCTTAGTGATAATCATAGCCATTTACCTCAACACCAACTGAATAAAAAGCAACAATTCTCTTACATATTCACACGTGCGCTCTGAGACAGTTAAAACTGTGAAAAGCGCCCTACAAATCCTCCTATTATGGACACTGATGTTGGCCGATGCTGGTCGTGATGTTCTTCAGACACCAGCATCTGCTGCGGAGAGGCAGCGCTCCAAACTCCAGCATCTGGATTGAGCATCTCGACGGGGTTCCACGCTGACATTTACTTGTTATTACTCCACGACTCGGCTTTACGTTCCTCCTGCTGGTTCCACACAAACCCTCTCAGCCAAACTCTGGTTAATCAGGAAAGGTCAGAACGCTTTGGTCTTCGGTATCAGCAGAGCGACCTGCATTCCGCACATTCCTGGCAAATTGGGCCTTTTCTGTCGTCTCGATCAATTATGATGTCTGTTCTTTGATTATAATGGATCTGCGGTTTGTGTGGTTGCTTGCGATCAATCAGGATTGTTCTTATACGTAGATGTGTATCTAGCTGGAGAGAATTTTTAGCGCGTCAAAATTTCAAACGATTTAGAAAAGTTAGTAAAATTCACAGTTGGGCAAATCGCTTTAGGTCCCGCCCAAACTCTCATGGGCTGACAGGTTGATATAACAAACTCCGCCTCCAGTCTTAGATTAGATTTGCTTAAATTGTTCATATGTTTCGTAATTGTATCATACGATCGATCAGGATTATTGCTATACTTAATTATGTATCTAGATGAAGAGAATAACGGAATATTTTAGCGCATCAAAATTTCAAACGATTTAGAAAAGTTAGTAAAATTCACACTTGGGCAAACACTTTAGGCCACGCCCCTAAAATCTCATTGGCTGACAGGTTGATCTGACAAACCCAGCCTCCCGTCTTGATAATTAGATTTAGAAAAGTTTTTGATATTTGCGTTAAATTCACAGTTAGGCAAATCGCTTTAGGCTCCGCCCCAAACTTTCATTGGCTGACAGGTCGATGTGACAAACCCCGCCGCCCGTCTTACGTAGATTAGATATGCTTAAATTGTTCACTATTTTTTTTTATCTGTGATCTGTTATTTGTATGATTGCTTGCGGTCAATCAGGATTTGCCATTTTGATACTTAGAAACGTGTCTAGCTGGAGGGAATAAGGGAATCTTCATGAAATATTAAAACAAAAAAAAACAACTTTGAAAAGTTGGTAATATTTGTGTTAAATTCTCAGTTAGGCAAATTTCTTTAGGCCCCACCCCAAACTCTCATTGGCTGACATGTTGATCTGACTAACTCCGCCTCACATCTTAGATTAGATTTGCTTAAATTGTTCATTTGTTTTCTCTGTCGTCGGCTGAGCAAGTTTTCAAATATTGCATTTGAATCCCATTTTTTGTGATTCATCACTAATCGGGATTCACCCTTTTTATACTTTGAAACGCCGATTCATCTCTAAACTCGTCCATCGCAGTGAAAATGATTCCCGCGCATTTATTTAGACGTGACCGTAATGAATCATATAATGTCCGCTAAAGACAAGGTGTGTTTTTTCGGAAGCGTTTGTGTCGCACAGATACTGGCGAAAAAATTTTCTTCAGCCGCTGCCCCTGTCTCTCATTGGTTGATTAGAACGGCCCCACCCAGTTTGCTTCACTGTCTGCCAACACTTCTCAATCGAACTTTCTATATTTTATTACTTGGACCAACTAAAAAATATTAAAGTTAATATTAAAAAAGTCAAGTTAATATTAAGTCAAGTTAATATTTTTAAGTCAGTCCAAGTAATAAAATATAGATTTGAATCATTGTAAGAGACCTGGTCCTTGGCTCCCTCAAGTGGCAGTATGGGAGGTCAAGGACACAATCAAGACCAGCTGACAACAATTAAGTTTGCACACCTGCAGGCACTTGTGCCTCAGTATTTAAGGGCTGCAAGGGACAATCACTCTGGTCAGTTATTGAAGTCACGACTGTGCTGTTCCAGGTTGATCCAGGTCTGAAGTTTTGCCTTGTGTTTTGTTAAGTTGAAGCTCTGGTTCTATGTTTCTGTTATCGGCTCTCATGCCTTGTTTTGTTTCTTCTTTGGTTTAAGTTATTTATTAAAACCTGCTTTTTTTTGTCATCTTTATTGAATAGGAATATTTTATTACTTGGACCAACAAAAAAATATTCAATAGTCAAGTTAATATTAAGTCAAGTTAATATTTTTTAGCTGGTCCAAGAAATAAAATATCGATTTGAATCATCTATATTGATCAGAAACTTTCTATATTTTATTACTTGGACCAACTAAAAAATATTAAGTCAAGTCAATATTAAGTCAAGGTAATGTGAATCCTTACCCTAATTGTTTTTAATTGTTTGAATGAAAGATGTTTTACAGTGTGGAGCTGGTGGTTGTGGAGTTCAGGAGGTTCTGAGACGGACGCTGAAGGGAAGCGAGTGTGGTGTGGCGAGTCCTCCAGCTGAGGTGATGATGATGGTTCCAGAAGACGGAGGAGTTCAGCAGACGACAGGAATAGCAGCGGATGGAACACGGTTTGGTCGCTGTGCTTCAGTCGTGGATAATCACGGGTTGAGGAGTTCTGAACGCCGACTGTGTGCTATTATTCCCAAAATACAC
>MU204340.1:483880-516104 GCA_017309775.1 Paedocypris sp. Pulau Singkep | reverse complement strand
CTCTCTCTCTCTCTCTCTCTCTCTCTCTCTCTCTCTCTCTCTCTCTCTCTCTCTCTCTCTCTCTCTCTCTCTCTCTCTCTCTCTCTCTCTCTCTCTCTCTCTCTCTCTCTCTCTCTCTCTCTCTCTCTCTCTCTCCCTCTGCCTGTTATTTAACCTTTGTCTTCTTCTTTCTGTCTTTCTCATGTTGTTTTTCATGTCATGCAAACCCTAGAGTCACAAGTAAGAGTAAAAAAAAATTCAATTCTTTGATCTCTCAGTCCAAATCAAAACCAGTAGCAAATATGGAAAACTGTAATCTGGAAAGTCTAGTGGCGGTGAGACATCTCTCGCGTGTCTGTGGTCGGTTCGTATAGACGGACGCTGTTACCCGCCAAACTTATGCTATACGTGCGCTGGGAATGTCCGTCTCACCCAGGGGCGGATCTAGGCATGGCAAGGGGAGGCAATGCCCCCCTAAATATTATGACAGGCATCCCAAACGTGATGGCAAAAATACAAAATTCCGAAACATTTCATAAAAACGTAAAGAAAAATGGTCAGAGTACTTTTGTGCTTTCAAACAAGCTAGTAGTATTGTCAAAAATGTTAACATTTCGATAAGTATCAATACTGAAAAATCTGAAACTATACAATACTGTGACCAAAAATCGCCTTTGCGCATGCGCACACTATACATATGGTCAGATGATGGCGAGTGCAGTCTTCGCGACCAGTTTAAATCAAAAAAGTGCTAAAGAAGTTTTGTTTGGAGTAGAGATTGTTTAAACTGCCCATTGGCGATTGTTTATAAAGGTTCAGTATATAATAATACAGCGGACAATCTCACATGAACGGTGACCGCCATCTTGAAATGACGTCATCATATAGAGTGTAACACCAAGCGAGATTAGCGTATTTGCGTTGAACTTTTATCAGCTTATTTGCAAGCTTTAAGTTTTATTAACAAGAAATTTGTTTTGTGTTAGTGAGTTTGAACTGCTTCAATCTCCCGCTGAGTGTGTGTGTGTGTGTGTGTGTGTGTGTGTGTGTGTTTTTTTCCTAGCCACTGTCGCGATCTAGCTTGCTCTTCTGGTCATAGCCCATAGTCTGAACAACAATAGACATGTTTTTCCTTTTTAACTGACTATTTTCCCCCCAAATTTTTTTCAAACTCATATAAAGAATCTATATTTTTCTTCTTAAAGACTTATCTTTTTCATCTTAAAGACTTTTTCACATAGCGTCTTTGCGTTGGTCTCGGAGTAAGAAAAGAGCTTCGTCTGTTTTGTTGACGAACTTATTTGACGGACTTTAATGAACTTGAACTTGAACTTCTGGACTCTCATTCATGCCTGCTCGTGGTAAGACCAAGTTTCGTTTCGTATAGCAAATTTTTTTCCGCAACTCGGGATGAAATTTTTGCGCCAATGCATTTCGTTACTCAGGTTTTTCATTAGTAAGGACATTCATAAGTCGGGGTATCTATACCACTGTATAGATTTGAATACAAAACAATCCTTACAAATAGTTTGCGTTTTACTACAGACAGTCAAGCGCAAAGTCGTGGAGATGTTCTTGGCGGTTGTTTATCTGAGAGAGATGACTTGTCTTTTGACCCCGTGACCTCAGCCTGACCCGGTGTAGATCACAGAGCGGTTCTGTTCTGATGAATATGTTCTTTTACGCGGGGTCCGCGGGCCGGTAAACACGGCTGCGGTGGGACGTCCCTCTCACGCAATGAGCGGCGGCGCTGGGGTGTTTGCGCTTGAGAGCGAGGCCTGATATTTCACACTCGCGTGACAGTACCCCCCCCCCCTCGTGTAGACCCCGCCCACCATCTGTGCACTTTATACACGGACCCTCGGAGACGTGAACTACTGAGACTGAGAAAGGTAACGTGTAGATTTATAAGAGCTTCCTCTGTTTTGTTGACGAACTTATTAGTCTATATACAGTCTAGATATACAATATATATAGTAGTAGTCTGTATGATCAATAATAGTTTACAATTATATGATGGTGTATTATATTACAGGTAAAAATAAACATGTTTATACAGTATAATAATGATAAGAAGAATAATAATAATGATAATACCAATGTATGCAAATTAATATTATATGCTTTTATCTAATTATGTGTAAAATCCTTACGTTATTGTTTCAAAACGGGACGCGCTATTTCATTCTCAAATGAGCAAGGTTGGCGAACGTGTAATGGAACGTGAAACCCGAACATTTTCGTGAATTTCTAAAACCCGTCCAGTTAAAAGAGGTAAAAAGAGCACTTCTCCGGGGGAAAGAGGACGCTTGCACACCCTATCTTCTTTTGTGCGGAATTTTTTGAGATAAACTGTGAAAAGCGCCTTACAAATGCTCAGAACTTGAACTTGAACTTTAACTTCTGTTCCTTTTTTTTTTTTCTTTTCTTGAAAAAAAAAAAAAAAAAACGCACACATCACACACATCGCTTTACACTGACTTGACCAAATTTGATTCTTCGTTGGAATTTCGTGTTTCACTTCGTAGATCAAAGTTTTGAGTAATGAGTTTAGATAATTTGGATTGACAAGCTCACTCACTTTACTTATTTTACTTTACTATGTCAATGAACAGAGTTTAACACACACACACACACACGAGACTTCATGGCTGTGTACTGAAATTTCTTCCTACAGCTCACAATTTCCTATTCTGCGTGTTAGATACGTCACTGCTCAGCTGCTCAGATTTTTCTACTTTCCGCGCTACATTCGCCTTAAAAAATTCATTATATCTATCGGTTTCTTCTCCTACTTGATCGTACAAAAAAAATCCTGTTGTTGTATGTACTTTTGATAATGCAGCGTTTAATCAATAAATAAACATAAATGCACTAAATGAACCTGGACACTTTACACACAAAATTCGTAACATGTTACAATATTTTGTAGTTGTTTATATTAGTATTCAGTTTTGCATGTTTTAATGTGCTAGCTAGGAACAGCTGAGCAGTGACATAAGTGTAGGAAATTCTGAGCTGTAGGAAGAATTTTCAGAAGCGCCGCGGCTGATGGAGCTCCTGCTGTCGGACGTCAGTGTTGAATTACAGGACAGGCGCTAATCGTGAGTAAAGCGTGAGTAAAGCGTCCCGGCGGCTTCGGGAAATTAAAAGCCAGAGCCGCTTCCTTTCAACCGCGCGGCTTCTCATCTCCAGCCCGCGGCCTAATGAAGGCCAATTATCCGTCTGACGCTTCCGCTTCACCTCAGACCCTCAGACGATGCTCCTGGATCTATATTTGCACACAACGATTTTTGCACAATCTATATTTGCACACAACGGTTTACATTTCTCTGCACTACTGAACTTTGTCTATGTTTTGGCTCATTCATGTTCATTTGCACCATATTTCTGTTTTTGTATTATATCTTTATCCTCTGCCACCACTCTTCTGGATATTCCCCTATAGTTTTTCTGTCATAGCCTCACTGAAAAAAAAGTCTGTTGAATTTACCTGAAATTATTTTGGAAATCAGTTGCACTTATTAAATTAAATAATTAATATTAAATTATTCGAATAAGAAATATTTCATAATTGTACTGAGTTTTTATTAACTCTAGTTATTTACAAATACTTGACGCCTTACAAATGCTCGAATTTAACTAAACATACATGACATTTTTATGTAAATATTAAAGGCTATTATGTTTAAAAAATGTTGGGTTAAATAAACATTTTTTTAAATTTCTTTTTAATATAGTACGCGGTTATTCATCCATCCATTATCTAAACTGCTTATCCTGTTCAGTGCTCCAGAGCTCCTTATACGTATATACATGTTTATACCTTCTTTCCTCACATTCCTCCTCTTCATTCATTTTAAATGTATTATATTAGTAAATTAGTATACACTGTATTAGTAAAATAAATATTTCATTTCATTGTAAGCTTGCTGTGCAGGCACAAAAAAGAATATTCTAGTCTGTTCTAGTATGTAATAGTAATTTATCACGTTGTGTGGTGTTTTAAACCCAAAAACTGTACACGCGTATATGTTAAAGCGGCCATATATAACCACACAGAGCCTTGTTTTGCTCTCTGTGAAAGAAAAGTCTCATTTCAATGAACCAGCTAACCTGACAATTATTCATCATGGCCACAAGGGGCAGTAAAAAAATTAATCATCCAGTGAAGTGACACACACACACGCACCAGGAGCAGTGGGTTTTAAGCCGTGGTGTCTGGTATCTTGATCAAGGACACTCAGTTGTAGACAAAGGTGTAAAGTACTTGAGTAAACTTTGGGAATTTTTGTAACTGTAGGTAAATATTGTAATAATTTTTTTATTTTTGGTATTTTGTGTTCTTGTACTGAGTATCAAAAATAGAAGCAACTTTTAAATTCACGCAGTCCCAATAAGTTCACGCAATCAGTAAAGTACAAGTACTGATACAAGTACAAATACTGTGCTCAGTGTTTCAATGTCTGAAGAATGCTTTTTTCAGTTACTTTACGCATTTGTCACACTTTATTTGTTGTTTTTTTTTTTTTTTAGAATCACTTGTATTATACATATGTGTACATATTGTATGTTTACAAAATGTACAAAAATTCCTAAAGTTTACTCAAGTACTTTACACCTCTGGTTGTACTAAATGGTTTGAACTAGGAATGCTTGCGTAACAGATCCAACTCTGCGTTGGACCACTGTGGCCACGTGTAGCTCACGCGGATGTGAGGAATATTGCGTCCAGCTCCTGACACGCTCAGAGAGGCTTCTAGATCCAGGATGTTTGGTTTCTCCCGGCTCCGTTTACTTTGGACCGACTCACTGATGCTAAAAGGCTTTTCAGTTTTTCCGACGGAGACGGATGTAAGAAGCCTTCACTGAAGGTCTACACACGGCCTCATCAATGCTGGAAGTGTTCTTTATTTCTCGCACTTTCTGCAACGTACTGTACAGTGATTTTTATTTTATTTTATTTTGTTGGTCACCAATTTAAAATATGTGTCCGGATCAAAGTTGCTGGGATTGGCTTCCGCTCCCCGCCACCCAGAAATGGAGTAAGTGGTATTGGACTTGTGTCCAAGAGGTCGCAGGTTCGATTTCGCGGTCTGACTTGTCCTTTATCACGAACCCCCACACGCTTTATTAATATTAATTAGTTAATTAATCAATTAATTAGTACATTTTCAATGCTCAACGTGTCCTTTATTATTCACACTTTTTGCAACGTACTGTATAGTGATTCGTTTTTTTTACTTCAAATGTAATTTTGTTTGTTGTCGCCAATTTAATATACCCTAAAACCTCTAATAGAACATCATTGCTGTGTAAATTCAATTCAATTCAACTCTTCAGTCAGGGGGCTGGGGTGGGGGGCTCTAATAGAACTGACGTTCTACTACAGGTTTTACGAATGTGTGCCATCCCTGAATCAGAGTTGCTGGGATTGGCTTCTACTCCCCATGACCCAGAAATGGAATAAGTGGTAAGGGAGTTGGATCTTTTTGCAACGTACTGTAATTTCAAATATCAAATTTGTTGGTCAGCAATTTAAATGATGTGTCCCACTTCTGGATCGGACTTGCTGTGATTGGCTTCCGCTCCCCGTCACCCAGAAATGGAATAAGAGGTTGCAGGTTCGAATGGTCGGTCTGGCTCTACAGCTCAGTGTCCTTTATCCCGGACCCCCACATGCCCCCGGCACCACGGCTTAGGGCTGCCCACTGCTCCGGGTGTGTCTACTTCACTTTATATACTGCCCCTAGTGGCCATATTGACCATGTTTAATTAGCACGTACCAACACGCTAGCGCAATTTGTCAGGGTGACACTGACTTTTTGGCTACTTTTGTAAATAATCGAATTCGAATATTCAGAAATGACAGTGGGAAAACATGAAAATGTAAGGAAGATGATTGTGTCACGATGGAAACCCAATGGTTTTCCAGTATCAGGAATGGCCTAGTACAGGCCTTTAGAACGGACCGGGCTTCCTGGTCAAGCGGCTGTCAATCACATTCTCACCAGCCAATCAGAGTAAGGGCCGCCCCTAAGTGAAGCCTGTGCCAGAAGTCCAAGCCAAAAAATAAATAAATAAATGGACGAAAAAATCTGAAGCGGAAAAAAAGTTTCAACCCAAAACGTGAAGATTTTTGTTTGTTTCTTAGTAATGCAGGTTGGATATTTTTGGCGTCTGATTCCATGACAGTATAAAAATAAATGTAAAAAATATACTAGTTCAATTCTTTTGCGTACATTTTCTGTTTATGGTTCCGCTTTTTTAAATGTGTTACATGAAAAAAATCTGTTATCCTTCATAACAGATTACACAGATTTACGTAAAAAAAATCTGACCTTCTTTTAATTTTTACAAGCTTGGCAGGCCGTATTAACAAATGTAACGGGCCGAATGTGGCCCCCGGGCCGTGGGTTCCCCATCCTTTTCTTTCTTAGAAAGAAAAAATAGCCCCAGAAATAGGACCTAGTGAAGATCACAAAGCCATGAAACAACGTCAATAAACAGCGTCGTCAATAATGTCAAGTTGACAGTAGGTGTACGGGGTAAAGGTGCGTGCCCACCCTAGTGATGCCCACCCTTCATCTCCATCAAAGTGACTCCAATGGGTGATGGGATGAAAAGAAGCGTTGCCTTTGTTGTCCGTGAACGATGGCGCTTCCTGTAAAGACCCCCAGGCTGGGCTTATCTCCAGCCCCACGCCGCAGTGTTTGCTCAGGTGAAGGCGTGGAGCCCTACCTGTCGGAGAACCGCTCAATCACCCGGATCTGGGTCAAGCCAGCCAAGAATGATGCATTGTGGGTCAGGAAGGTTCACACTTTACCCACGGGCAAGCGCAGCTTCAGAAGATCAGGCCGCGACATTCCACACGTCTGAGGAGACGCGAGTCTGTTCCGACGCCGGTCTGGATCTCCAGGATCAGCGTTGACCTTGGTCTGCCGCGTCTATTTCTGGCGCTTTTAAGGCGTGTAAGCAATGTATGTTTCTTTCAAGTACAAGTCAAAACACACAGAACACGCGGCCTGCGGATCCGCCCGATGGCCGCCAGAACGGGAAAAAAAACCCCAGCGCTCATCATTTACAGCAACTATTGTGTTTATTATCGGTAAAAATTGGAAAGAATTTCGCATCGTTTAGCTAAGCGACATTGTTTACAGTCAAGCGTCACTAATCGTACAATACGATAAAGACGAGCGACATTCAGTCAGTATGCGGCCATTTATAACCACACAGAGCCTTGTTTTACTCTCTGTAAAAGGAAAGTCTAATTTAAATGAACCAGCGAATCTGACAATTATTCATTATGGCCACAAGGGGCAGTAAAGATATTGTGGTCTGCGTTTAACCATCCAGTGAAGTGACTCACACACTCACCCGGAGCAGTGGGCAGTTTTAAGCCGTGGTGTCGGGTGTCTTGATCAAGGAAACTCAGTTGTAGACAAAGGTGTAAAGTACTTGAGTAAACTTAGGGAATTTTTTATTTTTTTTTTGGCTACTTTGTAGTTGTACTGAGTGTAAAAAATTAGAAGCAACTTTTAAATTCACGCAGTCCCAATAAATTCACACAATCAACACAAGTACAAGTACTGACACAAGTACAAATATTGTGCTCGGTGTTTCAATGTCTAAAGAATTTTTTTTTCAGTTTCTTTATGCGTTCATCAATAGAGAAAATATAAATATAAATATATAAAAAATGTACAAAAATTCCACACAGAACAAAAAAACGCCACCGCACATTGTTTACAGCATCTATTGCGTTTATTATCAGTATGTACCAAAATATCGGCTATACGGAAAAATAACATTTCGCATCGTTTAGCTAAGCGACATCGTTTACAGTCAAGCGTCACTAATCGTACAAAACGACAATACGATAAAGACGAGCGACATCCTCGCGTCAGTGTGCAAACCGTTTATACAGATGGAATGGCCGCCGCCTCGGGCCGCACTCCAAGATAAATTATTTAAATAGCATTTATCTACACACACACACACACACACACACGCACACACGCACACACAAGTCTTACAAACAGACAACAAAATTAAAAAAACAATAATTTAGCAAGTCAATACGAAGACGACGAATATCTGGAAGACTGGAAATTTGAGGCTCCGACAAATATTTTCCTAACAATGAAAACGACAATAACAAAAAAAATCTGTCTCCCGTTGGAAGTGTTTTAGCGAGAAAGTTTGGGCGTGTTTGTTCTCGGACGAAAAAATAAACTATTTACAACTCGCGCCGACGTAGCGGTGTAAGCGACAGATTTGTTTTCGTGAAGCAAAGGACAACAAAATAAAAATAAAAAAAGAACGTAGAAGCTTTCGCGCAATCAGTCACGACAGTAATGAGGTAATATTTGTACGTTTTCCGTCATCCCTCTCTCGAATGTCTCGTTCAGAACAGCGTTTCTGAATTTGGCGAAGAAGCGTAAATGGATCTGTAGCACGTGTCTCTCTCGGACTTGAAATTTCTAGTGCTTGTAGTGAAGTCTCGCAGCTCAAATGATTAGAGTTATGCTGTAAGTGCTACATAGGCGTGTACGATCACAAGTCTCGGACTTTCAATCGGCTTTCCCTTAGAAATCAACTTCAATTTGCTTGAAAAACGCTTCCTAGCTCGGCGCGGTACGGGAGACTCTACCAAACCCGACCCGTACAATTCGCCTTCATGCAGCCGTCCTTTCCGCGGCGTTCGTTGTCATGGTTTGACTCTTTGGCCCTGAGAAAGCTCTGGCGCGAAACGCTAAGACGTGCTAAGTTGCTAACGGCGGCGAAACGGAAAAACCTAAATCTAAAAGGAGCTTTTCACTGATTCTCGACCGGGTTGTTGACTTCAGCATCTGACGAAAATTCTCATTAAATACGGGAAAGTTCCTTCTCTCGCCGTACGAGAGGTTTCCAGGAGCTCGTCTCTTCCCACAGACGTTGGGAGGGTTTTTAATGGCCGGCCCAGATGAGTGAAGCAAGCGAGGCCTTTCAACTCCGCTCGGCCTGAAGTCCACATGTGAAAGTTTTTTTTTAGACCAACCAAAACACACAAAATCCAGCGTTGTGCGAGAGATGGGGAAGACGCCGCGTCAGGTCCGTCCCTGGACTTTGCTTCATGTTTGTACAGAAAGGTGCGTTCGTCAAACTTCCTGCTTGTGCAATTACATATCTGGTAAGAGGAAGAGAAACGCAGGAAATTATTAAGGGATTTAAAATACGTTGTTCTTTACAATACTTAACACGTCACTGTGGAGTCTGTGCATGGTTTATGTGGTATTGTTTAATATATGAGTACTTAAAAACACAACATTCCTGGAATATTTCACTGCCTATGATGTCAGAAAAATTTGAATTATGTCATAGCGCAAGTATGCGATATTTCCAAGATCATTAATATGAGTGTCTTTGGAAGCATCTGATCTGTCTGACTATAGAGCTAATGCAATTTCAATATTATATTTGCTGGTGACATTATTGCAAGACGTTTGACCTAAGTGTGTTTATTTATGTGTCATCGGTAAGCGAAAGAACGGAAAAAAAACACAATATTAAAAATATTTACTTTTGGAAATAATAAAACCTGAAAGTTCCTCATTTTGTACCACAAGAACGTAATAAAAAATATCAACAAACTATGCATACGGTTATGGTCTAATTATAATAATTAATATTTCAAAATGTTACATTTAGGTTGAAAATTACCGTCTTGTGCAATTTCTCGACTACATTCTTTCAGATGTGATCATGAGCAATTGCCTCGACTCACCTCGGCATTCATATTTGAGGTCTGAGAAATACACCATCTCTTGGGAGAAGACAAACAGACCCAGTCGACCTCCTGCGTACGTCTTGTCGTAAATCCTCCCGGAATCCGCCATGATCTTCTTGCCTTCGTACATGACCACCCTGAGAACGGAAGTGTTTGGTCAGCACACAGAAGGCTTCTCCCAGCACAGAGACCCTCGTTCCTCTAGTCACCTGATGTGTCCAGTTCTCGGCCGGTGGGTCAGGTGCCATCTGTAAGCCGTGAAGTCTTTCCACCCCACGTTCTTTGGGTCGTGCCAGAGCGTGCGCACCTACGGAGGACAAACAGCATTGAGCTTTGCGAGATCTTCAGGCCATGTAGATCTTCGAAAACCCACCTGTCCTGGAGTGTCTCCAGTGTGCCAGAGAGCGTTTCTCAGATGTTCTCCGGGTCCGGTGGTGGAGTTCACCACTTTGATGGACAGTCCCGAGTATCCCTGAGCTTTGGTTGGCGTGCTGGACCAATACGTCTGCGTGATCTGTTTCCACATCACCACGTAGAAGCGAGAGCTGGACTGGTAGCCGAAAACGAAACCTGCGTAGTCGTCGTCCCTCTCGGTGTTGATGAAGAACGTCCCACTGAAGTCCACCGCATTGAACTCATCGAAACCTTTCCAGGGTTGGGAAAAGGGTTAAAAACCATGCTTGGATGGAGATTACATTAGCGTTCTGCTCCTGGAACTCACCAACAGCAATCCCAGGGTCACAGTTGACCGTCTGAACCAGTTCTTTGCCCTGATGACGGACCACCCAGTTGGGGTCGATCTGAGAAGTGCCCTTGGGGTCCAAAGGCACCATTTGGAATTTCCGGAAGTCGGTCTCACTGATGTCAAAGTTCTCCGGGCAAACATCGTAAATATCTGGAACGTTGTCCTGGTCAAAGTCGTCTTTACAGGCGTCTCCGCGACCGTCTCCTACAAAAGGCAACGGTGGATTCAAGATCACTGGTGTAGGCAAAATAAAAACCAGAGTAGGAACGTTCTCCTACCATCAGAATCCAGCTGGTCTGGATTGGCAGCCAGTCTGCAGTTGTCTTTGTCGTCAGGGATGCCGTCATTGTCGTCGTCGTAATCGCAGGCATCTCCTTTGCCATCCTTGTCGTGATCGGCCTGGTTGGCGTTGGGGATGTAGGGGCAGTTGTCGAGGTTGTTTTGGTGCCCGTCCTCGTCGATGTCCTGGTTGCTGTCGCATTTGTCTCCCACGCGGTCCGAGTCCGAGTCAAGCTGTGGTAAAGAGAAGACGGAAGTGTTCAGACATTGCGTGGCTTTCACCTTCTCTCTTTTCATGGGAACCAAACTCGCCCCAAACATGGAGGTGCTACAGAAGAGCTTTGAGTGAGAAAGCGTCTCCTGTTCCTGATGTTTGGCACCAGAACAGTTGCGTTTCTGAGTGTAATGGGGACGGGAGGGCTGCATTCCTCCTCCTCGCTTAACCATGGCACAGGTGTGATCTGCCTGCCCGCACCCTTCTTACCCAAAGAAATGTCTTTTGAGATGGACTGAAAGGCCTGAAAAGCCCCCTGGTGCTTTATTGTGCAGCTTTGGCTTCAAGAAGAAGAGGATTTACTCCACAGCTTCTGCAAAGCCCCACTGGGTGTCGGCAGAGGGAGGGGTCTCTGTGGGGTATATAATGGTGGGCGGGGTCACACGCACCTGGTCTGGGTTGTGTTCCAGGGGGCAGTTGTCACACTGGTCCCCGACCCCGTCGAGGTCTGTGTCTTTCTGGTCCACGTTGTACAGGTACGGGCAGTTGTCTTTCTCGTTCAGAATACCTGCCAGAGAATTTGGGTTTTTAGTTTTGCTTCTTTCATTCGCCAACAAACGGCAAACTAAATCTCAGCGCTCACCGTCCCCGTCGATGTCAATCGCACAGGCATCTCCTTCGCCGTTGTTGTCGGTGTCTGTCTGGTCCGGGTTGCTGTTGTACGGGCAGTTATCGCAGCGATCTCCCACTTCATCGCGGTCATAGTCGTACTGCCGCGGGTTGAAGATGAATGGGCAGTTGTCCTGTATAAAAGAGGCCACAGTTTAGATGGAAAGGTACACACGATGCTCATTGATGGTGAATTTGTACTCGCACTGTAGCTGTGTTGGTCCATTAAGACGAGGGCAATGATGAAAGTGAGGCTTATTTTAGGATGTGAACCAACGATAATATTGGACCAGCAAGAAATACTGCAGGTCTTTCAGAAAGTGGTACCTCCGGTGGAATTTGAGGTTTTTCCTTCAAGACTTTTTGCTCCACCGCATCAGAATTACAAATGTCTCTGCGTTTGCTCAGGAACTGTGAAGCTGTTCACTTCACTTCATCTGGATAGTATAAAGAGAGCAATGTGTTTCCCTACCCGGTCGTCAGGGATGCCATCATCATCGTCGTCGTCGTCACAAGCATCGCCAATACCGTCTTTGTCATAGTCTTCTTGACCGGAGTTTGGAAGGTTGGGACAGTTGTCCTGGAAAATTGCAATTGGTAAAAGCAAAAAGTGAATATACTGGTAATCAAAAGTGAGATTGATTGTAGTTGATTTAGTGATAAAGTGCATTTTTGTCTGTGATGAATATATAAGTATTTAAATTATTGCAAAGATTTGAGTAGTCGTATTTACTTGCCCCAAATCAATAGCAACTAATCACCACAATCACATGAGTACTCACAACCATTCGCCACAATCTTCCAATCAAATACAACAAATCACCACAATCATTCAATTAATCACAACCAATCTCCACAATCATTCCATTAGTCACAACTAATCACAACCAATGACCACAATTGTTCAATTAATCGCAACCAATGACTGAAATGTTACTATTAAATACAAAGAATCATCACAATAATTTAATTGATCGCCACCAATCGCCTTAAATAGTCACAGTTAATCGCCACAATCAGGCAAATAATCACAATTGCGCAAGATTGCTATCAGTCAATTTACCATTAATACGTTTTTATGATTTCAAATTTTTGCAATTTATCGGTTGATTGGATTGCTACCTGCATATTTAAACTGAAAATGAAAGAAATGAGTGTACTTTGCACGTTATGAGTGAAGTGCAGTGTCATCTTTCTGCCTGTCTATTCAGACCTGCGCTGTCGTCCTACCTTTTTGCAGTGGTAGGTTGCGTTCTCCACGCACACGAGATCGGTGTTGGGCCAGCCGTCCAGATCCGTGTCCTCTCCGCAGATGTGTCCGTTTCCAGCGAAGCCCGGTTTGCACTCGCAGCGGAACATGGGGTCGGAGAAGTGTCCCAGGTAGTTGCAGCGGGCGTTCTTGTTGCAGTCGTGGCTGCCGTCGAGGCAGGGATTACGCGGCGTGCACACCTGCGGATCATGAGCGGCGCGTCCGTCATCACACGGCGGTTCATGACCAGGTGTGCCCTGCTAATCTGCAGATCTTTCACTGGCTTCTCATTTACCTGCTTTTTGGCAGCCGCGTCCTCCACTCCTCGACCGAACGGCTGTGGGCCGCTGAAGCGAGTGGGGCATGGCAGGCAGTTATACCCGGGCACAGTGTTCTCACACCTGTGGACTCCATTAAACTCAAAGCAGGCATCGGGAACCTCCTTACACTGAAAGCAGGAGACGACAAATTAGGAATCTGCGCACAACTTGTGATATTGGTGGACAATAAGGCTGTCAGATTTATCGGATGTTGTTGCTGGTCATGTTAAGACATCGACTGAGCGATGAAATATTTGAAAAAGTTGTGTGTCATTACCTCGTTGATGTCTTTGCAGCTGATTCCGTTGCCGGTGTACCCATTCGGGCATTTTCCGCACTTCCAGGATCCGTCTGGGAAGCTCGTGCACTGCGATCCATCGAAGCACGGACTCGACAGACAGCCATCTGCAAAGAAATCGGAGCGATTTAGTCGAAAGCCGAGTGGGGATGAAGGGACAGACGCTCGGTCACTCACCGACGGGACAAGCTTGCTTGCTGCAGATCTGTGTGGCTTTGGTGTCTCCGATGCATTCTTTACCGTTAAACTTGGGCGCCGGATTATTGCAAAGTCGCTTGCGTGTTTGGACTCCACCACCGCAGGTCGCCGAACAAGCATCCCATAGTGACCACGGTCCCCATCCGCCGTTAACTGAAACGAGTCCCATTAGAAACCGTTAGCTAAAGCATAAAAGTCAAAGCTTTGCCCGTTATAGCTGAAGTGACGTTAGTAGAGGCTTTGCGTCTCCGCCCGGACTCACTTGGACAGGGTGATTTCTCACACTTCTCGGTTTGCCTCCCTTCGCCCAGGCAGGTCTTGCCGTCCATCTGCGGCGTTGGCGAATTGCAGAGACGTATGCGGGTGATGACACCGCCTCCGCAGGTGACCGAGCAGGAGGACCAGGGTGACCAGTGACTCCAGCTTCCATCTTGCTTGACTGTTTCAGAGAACAAGGAGCAGTTTGTCAGGTGACAGCCAGGGGGACGAAACGGCCTTTTCCTCCCAGCGGGCATCACTCACAGCGCTTGTCGCACTCCTGGAGGTAACAGTCCCTCGTCTGCACCGACGTGCCCTCGCAGTTGTTATTGATGCGGTCGCAGGAGCGCCCGCGCTGCTGAGTGCCCTTTCCACAGGACGTGGAACAAGGAGTCCATTCAGACCAAGGGGACCAGCCATCCTCGGCGGAGTCGCTTGCTGCGGGAGAGCGGGAGGAGACAATGGGAGAGCTATTCTTTCTCTCCAAAGAGACGCTTTTAATGCGGGCCCTAATGGACTCGATTGAGCCGGTGCAGCTCCAGGGAAGTTTGGCACGGAGCGCACTCTCGGAATGCCGGGCTTTTTTCGATGCGTGCCGTCTGAGAGCAGCCGGTATTTGCAAACATGACTGATTATGCCATAAGCTCAGACACGCCCGGCCGATGGAAACCCGAGCTGCGCGTGGATAATCTTGGTAGATGTGGGGAGACTGCCGCTTTTTGAGTCGCCGCCAAATTGCCCCAATTTTCCACCTCTCTTTAACCAATTTAGACAATTATGGGCATTTAGTGATTCAGTGATGCACAAAGCGCCAGTGTTCCATTCATTAGCTAAACGTCTGTTGAAGTCCATTGTGTCAGATGATAGAATGGCTGAGGAGGTTCGAGCGGCAACAGCGGTTCCAATACAAAAGCGTCTAAACTCACAATAGCGTCGGGTTTATCGCACGTTTGACGTAACACGGTCCGCTAATCTGGCTCAATCTCGAAGGCGAGTTTTGCACAAACAGATTTGCACAAGAAATGCTTTAAGGAACACGTTTTTTGACCTACAGCTGTGCTTTCCACGGGTTCACCATAAGGCACCAACTTCATTCTGAGAAGCTTTTTGTGTTGGTTTTATGTTTTTCGTCTTCTAGTGTCAGTAAAAACTAGACATATGGTTGATCGTCAGTATTAATTAATGATGTAGGGTCGTTCTCCCTCTTAATCTTTCTTCACAGTTGATTTCAATAAGTCTGGTTAATCAGGACAGCCGCTTAAATTAATCAAATTTAAGTACGGAAGCCTATTACATAAGCCTGCTATTGTTTGCTTATTTAGGACATCATTCTGCTTAATTGGGACAAATAACGTGAGCCAGATCCACCACGTTCAGTTTCATCAGAACACGTTTCCGACTGATATAATTCAAACACCCGAGAATGTAGAATCATAACAGAATTGAATACGTTCACACTTACGTGTTCCACACCGGGGGCAGCACTCGCCATCAGGCACCGTGGCATTAGCGCATGGTATCAGGGGGCATGAGATCTTGCGGCACAGCGTGGCAGAGTTCTACAAGAGAGCGCGCAAATTTATTAGCAAAGAATATGAAATGATCCATCTAAGGCTAGTTGGCAAGTAAGGCTGTGTGACCGTACTTGTGGGGACACGGTTACAGTCCCGATAAGTCATGTAAGAGCTGAACAGGTGCAAGACTGGGTAGATTTTGGGTCCTAACCTGGCATGTACACTCGGTGCAGTCGTCCACTGTCCATTCCTCGTGGTTTTGGTGGCGAATTCCATTATGAAAACAGACGCCCTCTCGGTCCTTGATCAGCTTCTGCATCAGGCCATTATCGGTCCTCTAAAACGCCCAACAAACCAACATGTCACGTTCTGGTTTGGTTAATAAGGCAACTTTCAGGTCCTTTGAGGTTTAGGACTTTGTATTAGGGTTTACTTACCACTTTGTTGAGCTCATTGGAGAGCTCTTGGACCACCACGCCGAGACCCTTCAGCTCCTTGAACATTGTCGCCAGCTCATCGCACGTGAATCCACAGATCATCTTCAGATCTGCCACACAACACTCGTGTTATATTTCCTGCGTTGGGTTCTCCGGTTGCTTCTTGCATTCTTCTGCCCGGGTTAATGAGGAGCAATGATTACCTTTTGAC
This sequence comes from Paedocypris sp. Pulau Singkep, assembly GCA_017309775.1. Classification (NCBI taxonomy): domain Eukaryota; kingdom Metazoa; phylum Chordata; class Actinopteri; order Cypriniformes; genus Paedocypris; species Paedocypris sp. Pulau Singkep. The sequence continues at coordinate 499,964 of MU204340.1, read as the reverse complement.
TTGTGGCCAGTGAAATCCGTCCTGATTGCGGGGCTGGATCCGTTTATGGGATTGTCGAGGGTGATGATATCAGTCATGACGGCTGGAGAGGGAAGAGGAGGCCATTGTGAACGCGAGCGAGTGGAAAATGCTGACGGGATTGAATGCAACTTGAGCTTTTCTTCTGGGTTTTGTCAGTTGAGTTACTCGAATCCGCCCAAATATTGCTGCATTTTCCATTTGTCGGGACGTTTTCTCACAATACACATTACACCGTCTCACACAAGTGTCTGTGTGTGTGCTTACATAATGGGTGTAAAGTACTTGAGTAAATACACTTTGTTACTTTACTCAAGTATGTTTTTTGCAACTTTGTACAAAAATAAAAGCAACTTTCACTCTTTACTCCACTACGTTTGAATGGCCGTTACCCGTTACGTTGTGATTGTCCACGATAGGCCGGCATCGATTTATAATTATTTTCTTTGGGGAACGAGGCAATGTCGCCATCTGTGGGGAGCTGAAGGTACTGGATGTTTTATTTTTATTTTTGTTGCCTAGATTCAACTAGGGCGAGTAAAAGACTTGTTCTTTTACAATTGTATACTTCATGATTTTGACTCAAGTCTTTTTGAAATTGGTGACTTGTTACTTGCAATTAAGTAATTTTTTCCACAGTATCTGTGCTATTACTCAAGTATTGTAGAGTAGAGTAGAGTTTACAACTCTAGTTTAGATACTTTATAGATGACTTTATAGGTAAACTCTAGTTTAGATTACTTTTTTTTTGAGTGAATGAACTTTTGAGACTTTCTTCTACGGGATTCCACATAAAGTGATAATATATCTAATAGTCTAATTAATATTATAATATTATTGTATAATAACGTACACTAATACTGACTGCAACCATATTGTCAGAGTTTTGCTATATTGGGTAAACTGTTGCACAATATATTTTTTTTCATACTAAAAGAAAGTCATCGCATGTCTTTGGAACTTCAACGATTTAACGTAACGATGTTCTAGTGAGATCTGGCAACAACAACAACAACAACCGTATAGCGTGTCATCGCTGGGATCTCCTCCCGTGTGTAAACACTTACACTTCTGGCAGCCTTTGTTCCTCAGGATGGTTTCCAGGGTGGTTCCGAACACAAAGCGCACGTTCTGCAGCACTCCCTGAAACAACACACACACACTCACTCACACACTCGGCAAAGGGGAAGGTAAAGAAAACCCAGCAACAAAGCTCTCACCATGAAGCGCTCCTTCACGGCTCCTTTCCCGATGCGCATCCTGGCCACGCCGGGGGTCTCCTGGGTGAGGACGGTCTGGATGGAGGCGTCCAGCTCGGCCGAGTCCACCTCCTCGCAGCCCACGTAGAACTGAACCCGGTCGTCCTGCACGAACAGGGTGATGTTCTTCCACTCGCCCACCGCCAGGTCCACGTCCTCGATGGAGACCACCTGCTGCCGGCTCTCGGTGGACAGCACGATGTCCAGCGTGTTGGCTTTGCCGTTGGAGACGATCTCGAAGATGGCCCCCGAGCCGTCCTTCTTCTCCACGGTCAGCAGGCTCCCGCGCGTGTACTTGAACTGCTTGAAGTTGACCAGGAGCAGGAAGCCTCGCTCGGCGTGGATGGAGTCCACCAGGTCCCGGAAGGCGGCCTCGGGCACGGCGGGGATCAGCTCGGGGTTGAGGATCTTGTAGGCGGGGCTGTAGGGGTCGTCGCCCTTCACCTGGCTCACCCCGGGGTGCTTCTTCGGCACCTGGATCAGCTCGAACAGGTCGTAGACGCTGTTGTCGTCGCGGCTTTCTGGAGGTGGAGAGAGTCCGGGTCACGTTTCATTAGCATGCGTGAAAAACACGGAGGGGTTTTTGTTTTTTTTGCCCAATCACAACCAGCAATACTAAAACAAGGAATATTAAATGGCAATATCGACTAGACGTTCGAATATATTTTGAATAGCGGCTTGACTAAAATGTATAAATGAATATGTTAACGCTCCTGTTATGTTCGTTTCAGTGGAACATCAAAAATGTCGGAAATTTGACCCGGGGACTTTTATTATGCATATAAGTGTCAGAAACCAAAAAGTTCCCCAAAACAGTGTGTGCGTGCGTGCGTGTGTGTGATACAGCTGTGTAATATGTCTCAACAGACAGTATTTGATCTTTCTGACACATTTTAGCTTCTATTGTAACGTAAAAATAAATACAAAAAATATAACGCGTTACAAATATGTGAACTGAACCATTTTTTGTTTTTATGTAGATGAATCTAACTAAGACAAGCAGGAGACGTTTCAAAGTGTAACCATACTTTTAAGCATTTTTCCGAACATAATCTTTGATATAAACATGTAGCGTGGTGTTAGAAATATGTCAACTGAATCATTGTATTTTTAATAGGCTGATTACAAAGCCAAGCTGGAGAAGATTCAAAGAAAAAAAACATTTTAAAGTATTTTTAAAACATTTTTAAACTTTGAAAACGGGACTCGATTTGACCCGAACATAATAGGAGGGTTAATAACTTGTCTATAACATTATTTTATCGACACTTTGAGTTTCCACCTTTTCATCCACTAGGAATTTGTTATCATCTCACCTGCGACGCGCGCGCTCTCGCCGCTCCAGAGCATGAGCAGCAAAAAGATCGCGGATAAATTCATCCTACTGTTATTCTACTCGTGACCTATTGGAAGAAATGATAAGAAAAAGAATCAGCTCATCGATCCCACAGCACGAACAGCTCATGACAAATCACAGCAAAGCACCTTCGGCTTATAAATCCTAGAAAATCCTGGTAAATCCTAAAAAAGACGCGCGAGTCAAAAAAAATCGTCCCGTTGAAAACGCAGACAAGCGACTTCCCTCCGTCATGCGCGACGTCTCGGGCTGTTTTGCGTCGGGCGCAGTGTCCGAACTGAGTTCTCGCAAGGAGAACAAAGTGCTATTTAAATAGTTCGGTCGCATTCCTGAGCGCGCGCCTCCACCAATCAGACGCGCGGAGGAGAAACGGGACGAGCACGCGCGCGCTACCTCACCGAGCCACGCATTCCTGCGCGCACATTCCACAAAATGCATCACCGCGAGTTCCGTTAGTGGCGTTTTATTAGCGCGAGTCATGATGCCGTGTTTCCACTCGCTCATCTGCGCTTCTCCGGTCGTTTAGTTCGGTTTAAAACGCTTGTTTCCACTCAGTGTTTGGGTAAAGGTGTTCTTTACCTCTGCTCCGGATGGTGCGCGCGTCCGCTAGAAAGGATGCTGAGACGCGGCTGCAGTACCGCGCGTGTCCGCTAGAGGTCCGGAGGATTCCCAGAGTAACAATGCGGCTTACTGCGGCACCGTCACACCGATTTAAAACGTCAAAAAATCGTCTAAAATCGTTTTTTGTTGAAAAACAGTTTCGTGTTTGATTAAAGTTTAGCGTAAATCCCAGGTTGTTAAGTAAGGGCAGGCGTGTATAGCAAAGCCGTGGTGTAAAGTACTTGAGTAAATGGGCTTTGTTGCTTTACATAAATATTTTTTGGCTACTTGTGCTTGTACTGACAAAAATAGAAGCAACTTTTCCTCTGTACTTGACTACATTTGTGATTGAGTATCTGTATCTTTACTCCACTACTTTCGAAAGGACACTTACCCGTTACTCGTTACAATGTGATTGTGCGTGGAAAGTTAATTTCTTAGGTTAATTAATTTCAAGTTAATTCATTAAAAGTTATTTTTTTGGGCTGATGAGGCGATACTCTATGCTGTTTATCAACGTGAACAAGAATTAGCAGTCGCACTTTTTTGGACATTTGAGTTTGACAGAGATTGACTTTTAATTCTTTTTTTAATCTCTTTTGTTCTGTCGTTTTGTAACATTCAGGTGTTGAATTTCTTATATATTAGGAAATGAAACCTCATAAATTAAGAGCTTCTCGTTTGGTGTTTTTTAAAGCCTAAAATCAGTACGAGTAAAATACTCAAGTTCTTTTAAAATTGGATACTTTGTGACTTTACTCAAGTCTTCTTGGAATTAGTGACTTGTAATTTGTACAGCATGGTATACATACTTTGACTCGTATGTGGTTATCAGAGTTATCAGGGTATCACTCTTTACACCTCTGTACTAAAGTAAACTCGTCTACAGGTGTTTACTTTACTTTTCCTGTACTTTACTTTACTTTAGTTGACTTTACTTGATTTCACGTTACTTTACGTTACTTTGTTACTTTACTTTACTTTACATTCCTTTACTTTACTTTACTTTACTAAAGGTTTATCCAAAGGTTTACGTTACATTAAATTACTTTACGTTATGTTACGTTATTTTATGTTACGTTATGTTATTTTACGATACGTTACTTTACGTTACGTTAAATGACTTAATGTTATGTTATGTTACTTTACGTTACGTTACTTTATGTTACGTTGAATTACTTTACGTTATGTTACATTACTTTACGTTCCGTTCCGTTATGTTACTTTACGTTACGTTATGTTACTTTACGTTAAATTACTTTACGTTACGTTACGTTATGTTACTTTACGTTACTATACACTCTACTTTACTTTACATTAATTTACAGTCATTTGGCAGACGCTGCCAAAGGTTTATCCAATGGTCTGGTCCAGATAAGATCCTAATTTTCGTATAAAGTCCTTTTCTCCTCGTGTGCTGTGGGACTCCACGTCACCGAATGCCTCGGTCAAGGGCTCGGCCAATCCTTTCCCATTAGAGCTGGAAACGGCCATTAGGAAGCAGCGGCTGGAGCGAAGGCACGCAGATTTATTCTGTTTAGACCCGAAGTCTGTCGGACACTTTCCAGTCAGATTTATTTGTCATCGCCAGCAGATTCCCAGGAGCTGTGAGACAGACGGGGCGGAAGTGAGATAAAGCAAACAGCAGAACCCGCTCAGAACCGACCCGAGCTCAAGCTTCCCGAGGCCTGTCATGGAAACCCGGCGTTCCTCGTGTGACGCACACACTCCTTTCTTAGTGGACGTTTGACCCGTCAGAGGTGAAACACTCCAAACATCAGACGGAGCTTGACTCACACACACACACACAATTTTTGACTGGTTTTTATCTGTGGTATGTGTGTGTGTGTGTTTAGTTCATCATTGGCTTTTTAAGGTCAGCAGGTGTGCGTTGATATTTTTTTTTCCTCAACATTCCAGATTGAAGAGACATCTGGGCCGGACCTGGGACAGATGTCTCACTGCCGGGTCAAATATGGCACCTATGGGTCCAGTCCAGGTCACATCTGGACCAAATATGGCACGTATGGCTCAGTTGTGGTCCAGATGTGGCTTGTGTGGCTCTGTTCTGGTCCAGATACCTTGTAGGGACCAGGTCTGGTCCATATATTGCACGTATGGCTCAGTTATGATTCAGATATGGCACGTATGGGTCAGTTGTGGTCCAGATATGGCACGTATGGCTCAGTTGTGGTCCAGAAATGGCACGTATGGGTCAGTTGTGGTCCAGATATGGCACGTATGGCTCAGTTGTGGTCCAGAAATGACACGTATGGGTAAGTTGTGGTCCAGATATGGCACATATGGGTCAGTTGTGGTCCAGAAATGGCACGTATGGGTAAGTTGTGGTCCAGATATGGCACGTATGGCTCAGTTGTGGTCCAGAAATGGCACGTATGGGTCAGTTGTGGTCCAGATATGGCACGTATGGCTCAGTTGTGGTCCAGAAATGGCACGTATGGCTCAGTTGTTCAAGTTCAAGTTCTGAACAGTTTTAACTGTCTCCAGATACCTTGTAGGGACCAGGTCTGGTTTAGATATGGCATACATGTTTCAGTTCAGGTTCAGTTCTGGTCCATATAGCTCAGTTCTGGTCTATAAATGTCAGGTTCAGATATGGCTTGTATGGCTCAATTGTGGTCCACATATGCCACACATGTTGCAGTTCTGGTTCAGATATGGCACGTATGGCACGATTCTGGTCCAGATATGGTAAAGTTCTGGTCCATTAATGACACATATGGCTAACGTCAGGTTCAAATATGTCTTGTTTGGCTCAGTCTTGGTCCAGATATGACACGTACTGCTCGATTCTGGTTCAGATATGGCACATAGGATTCAGTTTAGGTTCAGATATGATATTGTACGATTCAGTTATGGTCCAGATATAGAATGTACGTCTCAGCTTTGGTCCAGATATGCAACGCTTGTTTCAGTTCTGGTCCAGACATGACACGTATGTTTGAGTTCTAGTTCAGATACTGTATGGCACATGTTGCTCAGTTCTGGTCCATATATGGCACTTATGGATCGGTTCTGATTCAGATATGGCACATAGGTTTCTGTTTAGGTCCAGTTATGATATTGTATGGCTCAGTTCTTATCCAGATATGGCACGTATGGGTCAGTTTTGGTCCAAATATGCAACAATTGTTTCAGTTCTGGTCTAGATATGACACACATGTTTCAGTTCTGGTCCAGATGTGACACGTATGTTTTAGTTCTAGTTTCCATATGACCTATGTTTCAGTTTAGGTCCAGATATGGTCAAGTTCTGGCACATATGTCTAATGTCAGGTTTGGATATGGCACATATTTCTCAGTTCTGGTCCATATATGGCACTTATGTCTCAGTTGTGGTTTCAGTAACGGCATCTTTGTTTCACTTTATGTCCAGATGTGGTCAAGTTCTGGTCCATGTACTGTATGGCACATATGGCCAACGTCAGGTTCAGATATGGCACATATTTTTCAGTTTAGGTCCAGATATTGTATGGCTCAGTTCTGGTCCAGATATGGCATGTACAGCAAGTTCTGGTCCATATATGGCACATATGGCTAAAGTCAGGTCCAGATATGACACGTATGTTTCTGTTCTGGTTCAGATATGCAACGTTTGTTTCAGTTCTGGTCCAGATATGACACATTTGTTTCAGTTCTGGTCCAGATATGACACACATGGTTCAGTTCTAGTTCAGTTATGACACATTTGTTTCAGTCTCTGTTCCGTCAAGCACAAATGAGTCAGTTCCATCCGTGTTAGATATGGCACAGAAGGATCAGTTCTAATCGAGGTACGGCCCATATGGTTCAGTTCCGGGTCACATCTGGTCCGAATATGGCACAAATGGCTCAGTTCCGGATGGCACGTGGGTCAGGGGTCAAATGGCTATCTGAATGAATTTCTCCACAATTAATAAATCAACCTCTCTTAAGTAGCATGTGTTGGTGAGTGGTCTGGGAGACGTTTGGCCTTCTCTAATAGTTTTTTAAAAGCGGAAAGTGGGTTTAAATGGAATTTTAAGAGGTTTATTTCTTACAGGGTAGACTGTGAGAATTAATCCACCCGTACACAACAAGTCCAACTGCGATTTGTGGAGATCAACGTCCGTTCCTTGGTTTATTTCGACTGAACGTTTATACATTACGTGGAAAAAGTCGAGGTTACAAGTTGTTTTCTCCTTTTCCAACTTGTTGGTTCCATTCGGTAACGTTTTTGTGATATGTTTCTTTTCCCGGCACAATTGTGAATTTCACAGCAACATTCTCACAGCACATTGAAGCGTAAAAGATGGGTAAATGTAATAATTAATTACAGCTAAATTATAAAAAAAATCACCAAGCATAATATGATTAATGTAATAAAAATAAACACTATTTTATTCATATATACATTATGTAAAATATACATGTAATAAAAACATACTTAAAATACAGCATTTAATTCACTGTAACGCTGTGATGCACGGACAATAAAGGCATTCTATTCTATTCTATTCTATTCTATTCTAATTTTAGCATCAGAAACATATTCCGTGCCAGTTGGAATGATACATTCCTCGCGTGGCTAGTAAAGGAAATACGCGGCTCTGAATTATTTAGCAGTGGTTTCCTGAGAGACTCTGAAGATCCTCTCCATATTTGGACCGTCTGAACACACTTCAACCCCAACACCATCAGTTTATGATTATTATTCCAAGTCTAAAGAATATTATATTTTTTATCTATTTGTTTATTGTAATATTTAAATCAAGACTCAAAACCCATCTTTTCTCTTTGGCGTACAACCCAGCATGAGAATTTGGCTTTACCTTTTAAATGTCTGTTAATTTATTTATTTTAATATAATTTTTACGGTATTAATTGTATTAATTTATTAATTGTAATAGATAAAGACGACTTGACTTGACTATTTTATATTTCAATGGTTTTCAGTTGCGAGAAATACTACAAATAATTAAAAAGTCTTATGTATTATGCAAATAAAATAATTGCAGATTATTTTAACTAATGATTAATGTGAGACGTTTTGTTATAATTAACGTAGTACGCAACCCAAAAAGGTAAAAAACGACTTTTTTTTCCCAAGTAATATTTCAGTGTCAAAATGTTAAAACTAAATGTTACAAAACAACATTTAAACAAGCAACAAACACAATTTTCACAAAACAACATATTATTTTACAACATGTAAATTTTTTACACTTGTTAACATTTACAAATAATAATAATAATAATAAAATGCATTATTATTAAATTTTTTCCAGATCAAATGTGATAATTAAATAACTTACTTTTGGAAAAAAAAAAAAAAACAAAAAAGCAAAATCTGGAGCAAAAAAACAGATATTCAGGTTTCCTGTAGCCTGATCCGTCGAGCAGATGTTTGCAACACCGAAGTTGTTGGTTCGATTCCCCATATTTACATTTAGACTGATACATTTGTGCAAATGTACTACATAAAAAAAGTGCAAATGTTCATGTATTAATGTTCATAAACACCTGCAGACTTCGTTAAAGAGGCCGGACAGTCGAACGGGTGAATCGTCAAAAAACGTCCCGGTGGAGTGGAAACATCTGGAATTGTTCAACAGAAGCGCGAGGCTGGTCATGTGATCATATCGCTGTCACTGATCATATCTCCATCCACACTGTGTGTTATCACCATCGCGGCTGCTGACTCAGCCCCGCAGCATGGTGTTTGAACTGAATTTAATTGAATTTAATTGAAAAATCCTATAATCGTCCCACAGAAATTTCATGTCCCAACAGTTTTAAATAAGTTAATATAATAATAATGATAATAATAATAATAATAAATGTAACGGACAAAGCAAAAGGGTGTATAGTCGCTGTTTACATTAATCACAGTGGGAAATGTGTCCGACTGGAACAATGAAATCAAAGCGCTGCTAATAATTCGGGCGGATGAAGACGTTTATCACCACATCAGAGGAACAGTTAGTGACGCCGTCTCTTATCAAACAATTACCGCCGCTATTCATGTTTACAAAGGCTCAGCTGTTTAAAGTGTGTCGCCAGTTGATGATGTCACCGAAAATACTGGGATTTTGAAAACGCTGTGTGAATAGTTATTTTCCGTTAAAATGCGGGAATGGCAGCAATTTCTACCGGTAAAGTCGTTCTGGTATTTTTTCCTGCATTTTACCGCCATTGCTGTGTGAAAGGGACGGAATAAGGAACGAGCACATCAGAGGAACAAGTTACTGGTGAGAGAGTCAGAGAGGACAGACTGAGATGGACCAGTGAGTCCAGCAGTGGGTGAGAGTCCCGGTCCAGGATGGATGATAGCGTCCAGCCCAGGACAGAGCTGGACTTTTTGATAATCCTGTCCAGTCTCTTCCTGTCCTTGCGTGAGATGCGTTCAAAGACATCACGGCACATGACGGTTTCCCAGGAAGATTCCACAGGAACCATTTCCTGTCCATACGGCCAAACGCCGCTCCGGTCTCGTAATAAACAGGACGCCCATATTAGGTGGAGGCAGGAAGTTCACCTGCCCCGCACACATTCTTGCCATAACTGCCCCGCACAAGATCCCCGAAACATTCGCTCGCACGAAGCCAAAGTGTGTTTCAGTCCGACTGGTGGAACGATGCTTTCGCGGTGGGACGGTCTGTAAATGCCTCTGGCTTCATACCTACTCAGAACCGTCCCGATGCCTGATTCCAGAAACAACCGGCCCAGACGTGCACGAGATCACAACGTTCAGCAGCCGCGCATCAACAAACGCTGGATCGCCTTGACGACTCTTGCGCTAAGCGTAAACACGGCGGCCTAGTTCACGCTGCCGCGATTCCGATGGTGACCTTGATTTCTGTGCGAAAGGTTCGGAGGGAAACAGACGAGTGTGAGAGGGACACGTGGAGTTATTTGCATTCGATTGTGTTGTTGTGCTAAACTTGTTTATGATTCTTTCTAGAATGAAATGACGTGAAACGATTGTCAGTCACTGTGGTTGAAAACTTGTGTGCAACTGAAAAAAAGTGTCTCATTGGAACCAAGTAAAAATTGTGCGTCAACTTGATACGCCTAATCACTTTGCTTTTGATCAACTGAACATTTTTGCTTTGAAAGGAATGAACTGTCCACTACTTAGCCATTGCAAAAAAACATTTTTGAATCTAATAAAGTTTTTAAGTTTAATAAAATCTTAAATGACGAAGGCTTGAAAAATAGTTCACCCTGCTAATATATGCACATATTCACGTTCTTTGTTGATTGGGGCTTAGACAGAAGTTGAAAAAAAAAAACCCCAATTAAACACATCTGAAAAATCAGAGGTGCGGTGCTTATATTCGCTTAAACACGGTATTTCTACTTAATGAACACTGTGTGAAATGGCCTGTCAAATATGTTGAAAATACACATTTAAATATATTTAACAATGTTTCACGTATATGTGGATACATTTCTTCTTCGTATGGAGCACTGAAATGTATAGTCCTTTGTTGATACAATACTGTAAATATGAAGAGAATGCTGTTGCATACCTTTATCCGTTGCTCGTTTCCCCTATTTTCTCCTTTTTCTAAATTGTGCACCCGATAGCTTTACGGATTCCAATCAACAGATGAATCCCCCTCCCCCGCCCATCACAAATGTATTAATTTAGTGCGGCCCCGGCTCGTATACGTACTTATTATACCAATTACTATTGTAGTATTCCATTAAACGAAATGGAAAATTTTGCAGGCGAACAGTTAAAAAAGCATTTCTCGGAGCGCCTAAAAATGCCTAAAACCGCACGGGTGTATAATCTGAGTCTAATCTGAGTTTCTGGGCTTGATCCAGCTGGGGTCAGAACAGCAGATGAACCCCGCGCCGGCCTTCGATTGTCACCGTCAACGTTCTGACGAGTATTTTTCACGCGGATGGCAGAAAGCGATTGACCTTTTCCCCGCGTGACGAAAAGCAAAGATAAACAGTTTCCTGCGGCATTATCTCCGTCCGCAGACCGTGGCTTCCTTTCTCATTGACTGGCTTTTTTTTTTTTTTATTATTTCTTTCGCTCTTGTTCAAACACTCTCCTGGCTCCTATAGGGACGTGGAGAGGCGTAAATAACGGCGGAGAAAACCATTATATGACACGGCGCTCTACACAATGAGGCATGAAGGAGTGGAGCTGTTCACATGGCGTGATCTTCCCCGAGGCATCTCGTCTCTCAACATGCTGATTCTCGGGGCCGGCCGTGCTGTCATCAGCTTTATTAAAGACATTCTGATGAAAAACGCGCTCCCACCCATCGAGAGCCGGAGCACAGCTGGATCATTGTGTCGGTGGGCGAGGGGTCTTCCTGAAGATTTCCTCAGAAGATAAGCCCAGCGCACCATCTGCACAAGAAGCCGTATTGGTCAACATCGTGGCGTGATTTATGCGGCTTAATGACTCTGCAGATCATTGACTCCGGTGGAATTCACGGCTGAAACCGACGGGTCGGCCATTAAACGCCTCGCACATTCTTATACGTTTAGAGACCAACGCGAGTCGCTGTAAACGCTGGGATGTTTGCACGCTTGCTTTCGCTGGGACAAGTTGAAGGCAAATAAAGTGTTACCGTATTTACGCGAATATAAGCACCCTTTTTTTTTTTTTTTTCCACGCTCAAAAATTTGAGGGGTGCTTATAATCGCCGATGTCAAATATGCGTGTAAATATATACGCTCGTTTTTTTCGTATTTGAAGTCAAGAACAACCACACATTATTGGCTCAATAACAAAAATAAAGAAACATTAGACAATAACAATGGAAGAAGTAAGATTAAACTAAATAAAATCATTAAAATTACAACAAACAGAAGCTACAAACCACGACTGGTTAGCTTAGCTTATAGCTAACAAACGGGTTCAATGTGTCATCGCAAAAAGAGTCAAAACTGTCGAAATTGAAGAACACGGTCAAGAAGTGAAAATCCAAAGAACAGACACAATCAAAACGCTTGTTTTCTGCTAAACAGGGGATAACAATCATAAGATAAGAATGAAGCTCTAGCAACTAGATTTCAGTTTTTATTTTCTATTATTCAAGTAGAACTATGTCAAAATGATACAAGTCACAAGTTAGGCTTGTTAAATAAAGAAGAAATAGTATGTTTAGGTGAATATTGACTCCACGTAATTGAACCAGAAATGTAAAAAACCAAAACACAATCTTTTGGGAATTTTGATTTTGTGCCTGAAAATTCAGGGTATTCTTATATTGTGGGGTGTAAATACAGTAGATTGTTTATAAAAATATGTTTGTAAGTTCATTGCAGGTGACATTAATATTCCGAACTAAGATTCCGGAACCTACAAACGTGAGTTCAAATTAAAAATCGTGATTCAAATTCAAAAGTTGCGTTCAGACAACTTGAGTAGCTTGACTGGATTTATTCATATCTCTCTAAATGTCTCTAAATCTGGTTCTTCTGATTTAAACAACCGGAGGGATTGAAATGAGCCACTTTGAGCCAAATCAGCTCATTCAGCTGTATACGAAAATGTCGCACTTGAGATTTTTGCTACTAAATTTTCTTTGTGGAATGTTTTAGTTTGTATAAAAAACAGATTAAAAAAAAGTGTGTTTAATAGAATATTCAATTTAAGAAGCACTAAGCATGGCAGCATTCAAATGTATTGTAGTTTCCCCATACTCGTTTTCCCAGAATTCCTTCTTTTTCCTCAGAAACTTCTATTCTGTGCTAGGTGTATTTTTTCACCTCACATTCCATTCCCCGTCAAACTCTTCACGTCTGTCGTCATCCTGTGTTCTTGGATGGATTATTAATCTCCACGTTCATTTCTGAATCCTCCTGGTTCGCACAAGACAAATTACAGCCAAAGTTAATATTTAATTCGCTTTTAACCTCCACCCACATTTTCCACTTGATTGGATTGTAAGTTTCGTTGAACTGAACATTTACCAAATGTAATTAATTCTTAACCGACACTTCTAAAGGAGCTCAATGTCTGTAGTCGCATTTACAGTATTTCACGTACTTTAGTAGCAATTAGACAATTATAATCATCCGACTGTAGCATTTCTTTTCCTAGAAATGTGTGTTCAAGTTCAAGTTCAGTGTATTTGTGAAGCGCATGTGTGAAAATGTAACTGAAGATTGTTGCATTTTATTCATTTGGTTATTGGTGTTAAGATTATGACTATGACCAGTGAGCAAGCACATATGCAACAGTGGCCAAGTAAAAAACAAAAAAAACTCTCATAATTAAAGATTTCGACAGTTTTAGGAGGTGCAGGTGTGATTCGGTTCCGAGCAACTCGACTAGGCAGCCTTTCTATACGGTTATATCAACTTTTTCCGATATGTTATTATTACAAGTCTATATATGCGTCTTCCGTCTTAAATTGACTTACTGATTCTGAGTCTCGTGCTAGGCAGAGCACTCCATAGTTTTGGTGCTAAATATGCCAAAGATCTTCCTCCCTTGTAGATTTTGGAGATTTGCGGTAATATGAGCTGGCCGGAGTTTTGTCAGCTCATGTGTAGGCTGGTAATATCCTGCTCTGTGATTGGCTGCACCCAGTTCATTCGGTTCCCAGCCGGTTTCTCAATGGCGAATCAAGTTTCAAAACCGGAGAGAAGAATTGAAGAACACGCTAAGAGCAAATGAACTTCCTCTTCTCCGGCCCCCAGAAGCCACATGAATGCATTCACGCGTCGCCAGTCCAACGATCCGCTCCCATTGGACGTCTTTGGCAGGATTAGCATAACACCGACTCTCGGACGGTGTTTTCATTCGCTTAATTGAGCTATTGTGTGGAAAGCAAACATGTCTGTTACTCTCACGTAAAACAGACGGACATTCGGCAGGAGAAAGCCGCAGAACTATTGTTGTAGGCCGACGGGACAGGCCTTCTAGGAGACCCGGCGCTGGAATGCGTCCCCACACAAAGAGAGTTTTTACGACTGTAATAATTCTCGCCCGGGCCCATCACGCCATTATTTCTGACCTTACCGTGCACGCCGACTTGGCATCTCTCCCCCGCCTTTCTGCCGTCAGACACACCGTGTACCCAAGCACCCATTATCCCGCTCGTCCCAATTACCCAATCGCAATTATTGGCGCGTCGAGTTACATCAGGCTCTTATTTTGGCGCTTTCCCGTGCGATGGCGCTTCCTTCGCGTCTTTCCAGGCCGTCGGGTGATTCTAGCTAGAACAAATCGCAATTATTGTTATTGTGATTAATTATTGCATTTTCTTATTACACAATTTTAATATTATATTTTATATAATATGTGTTTTATACATTATTAGATAGTATATATACTGTATATATATATATGTAATATAAATATAAAAAATAATATTATATATATATATATATAATATGTATAGCATATTATATATTATATTATATATATTACAGTGGTACCCCGACTTTTAAATCGAAATTAATCCGTGCAGATAGGTGGGAATTTCGCCTTTTTACGAATATATTTTTTACAAGTGATAAACTATTGTTATTACATGTAATAAAAACATGTTACAAAGTGGTTGTTTAAATTGCCCATTGGCAGCTGCTTATAAAATTACAGTATATAAAAATACAACGGACAATCTCACGTGAACGATGACCGCCATCTTGAAATGACGTCATCAGAATGTTCCGGCCGGACCATATAGAGTGTAACACCCAGCGAGATTAGCGCACTCACGTCAACCTTCTATCAGCTTATTTTCAAGTTTTATGTGGGGAAAAAATTATAATATTTTACAATTATTGTGTATTACCGTATTAATAAAAAATATAAATATTGTGACTGTTATTGTGATCGTGTGAACCAATCGCAATTATTGGCGCGTCGAGTGACATCAAGCTTTTATTTTATCGCTTTCCCGTGCGATGGCGCTTCCTTCACGGAGCGTCTCAGGCTTGGGTGGATGATGTTTTCTACGAGTGCTCTTGGTCCTGGAATGCCAGGCCCGTAACTCACGGCGATACAGTAGCCAACGCCACAGTAGCCAGCGGAATTCGTGTAACAATGTGGCGCTGAGCGAAAAACAAAGTCTTAAAAAAAAATCTCACGTCTTTCTTAAACGCCATCATTACTGTAAATATTATTTTCAGAAGCTGGAAAAGCACTCGTCCTGAACTGAACTGTGTGTGTGTGTGTTTGTGCCGTTTTTCAGTGTTTCAGTGTTTTGTTACCAGGCGATAATCTCGGAGCTTTTGAACTTGTGTCTGTCTCAGCAGCCTCTGATAGCTTAAAATACTTCCCCGACTTGCTTCCCAAGGAAAACATTTTCTTTCCCGATACAGTGCGAGGAGACCACAGGAGACGGCCGTCATGTCTCCTGAACTTTACAAGCTATTTTAAGAGAAAGATGCTGTTGTTGTTCAGACACACTGGACGACTTAGCCTGGATTAAAAGTCCTGTTTTTCCTAATGTTTTAAATCATTTACTTTCTATTCATACCGTATTTACGCAAATATAAGCACACACTTTTATTTTTTTTCTAATTTCCGATGCTCAATAACTTGTTCTTGGGGTGCTTATAATCGCAGATTTCAAATATGTGTGTAAATATACATTTTTTCGTATTTCAAGTCAGGAGCAATCACAAATAAACAGAAACACGTCATCTTGAAGAACACGGGCAAGAAGTCAAAAATCCAAGGAACAGACACAATCAAAACGCTCGATCTGCTAAACAGGGGATAATAATCCTTCGCTTTGATTTTTCTCCTCACAAACTTTCGAGAAATTAAAATCACTAGAATTGACTTATCATTGATGTATCAAAATGATACAAGTCACAAGTTAGGTTTGTTAAATAAGGAAAAAAATTGTAAGAATATTAATGTAATTGAACCAGAATT
>MU204340.1:465007-479660 GCA_017309775.1 Paedocypris sp. Pulau Singkep | reverse complement strand
TCTCTCTCTCTCTCTCTCTCTCCTCTCTCTGTCTGCTCCCTGCTCTCTCAATTTTGCGCCCCCCTGTCTGTCTGTCTCTCTCTCTCTTTTTCTTTCTCTCTGTCTTTCTCTATATCAGTTTGTCTCGTTTGTCTTTTCTCTCTGTCTCTCTCTGTCTGTCTTTCTCTCGTCTCTCTCAGTTTGTCTCCCTTGCTCTCGCTCTCTCTCTCTCTCTCTCTCTCTCTCTCTCTCTCTCTCCCTCTCACTCACTCACTCACACACATGCTCACATACACACACTCTGTTTCTCTCTCTCTCTCTCTCTCTCTCTCTCTCTCTCTCTCTCTCTCTCTCTCTTTCTCTCTCTCTCTCACTCACACACATGCTCACATACACACACTCTCTTTCTCTCTCTCTCTCTCTCTCTCTCTCTCTCTCTCTCTCTCTCTCTATCTTTGTCTTTCTCTCTATCAGTCACACACACACACACACAAACAAACAGAAAAATTCTTTCTTGTTCCACTGTATTTTTGTTAATACGACACGACTACGCTGGGAATAAGTGGCGATGCTTTGATGTGGGCGTGATGTTTCCAGAGCTCCGCCCTCCTCGTCCTCCGTGTTGAACTTTCCAGCCGGCGAGTGGGAATCTCACAGTAATCGCCTTGATCTCCTGCTCCGCACGTGAAGGGAACGGCCTGTTTGAGAAAAGCCTAATATTTAGATAAGGTGAACAGCCACGTCTTTGTCTGAGCTTGTTGAGGACGTGATCACGGAGTCTGAGATGAACGAGCTGCTTCTGCGTTTGGTCCACACGTGTCTTTCTGAACAGAGCGTCTGTTGTGACGGCCACGTCGATGGGGAACAATCGCAAGAAACCCCGAGAGATAACGACAATAAGCGAAATGAATGATAAGGCAGGGTTTGGAGGCTGATACGGTGTGGGGAATTTCAGGAATGTCTGCGCTTGACCTTGTCTGAATTATCAGACTCTGTTTCACAATGGCTTCGTCACGGTCGAGCTGCACCATTCTGGATGAAACGAGAATCGCAATTTTTGATTTTTAATTTTTTTTGCTCAGAATAACAATCACCATTCTTTGACGATTCTGGATATTTCATCCTTTTAATTATTTGACCCTGAAAATCAGGTCGTCAAACAGCAATATAATAATATAATAACACACGTTACTCGTTGCTTTCGTTTTAAATACATGGAATGAAAAACAATGTAATGTAAAAGTAACGTTGTAAAAAAACGAATTACCACTAAGCGTAATGAAAAATAAACATATCAAGGTTATCAGAATTAGCATATTATTTTAATTCAAAGTCAGCTTTATTGTCAATTTGCCATATGTACAGTGCATACATACAGAAAATTGAAATTTTGTTCCTCTCAGTCCCTAGATACAAACAGATGACATTTCAACATAACTTACAAGTACTAAAAGTAAGGTGTCATGATAATAAAGTGACGTTTGCGTTGCATTTCCCATGTAACAGATATTAAGGGTTAACATATTATACAGTTATCGGAAAGGAAAGGAAAGAAAAGAAAAAAGGAAGAAAGAGGGAAAGAAAGAAGATAATGAGACCCTGAGAAGGCCAATTTATTCAAATTTATTTGACGCATACACATGATGTATATCCAATCGTCCAGCTTTTAAACATGGGGGGTTTGGTGGCAGTGAGCAAAGATATACAATCAAAGAGATAAAAATCCATTAAAAACTAAGAAAATTTGGATGAAATACAAATACAAACGTGGAAAAAATATAAAAATACAATAAAATAAAGATAAAATATGATTAAAATACAAATAAGTGACTCTAGTGATACAGGGAAAGTGAAGATGCTTAACCCTCCTATTATGTTTGGGTCAAATTGAACATTTTTCAAACTTGTAAAATATTAAAAAAAAAAACTTAAAAATATTTTTTTCAATTTGAAACTTCTGCATGTCTTATTTGGTGTAATAATCATATAAAAAAATATAACAGCTCAGTTGACATATTTGTAACACCATGCTAGATGTTTAAGTTACAAAGACACTGTTCGGCTCAAATTGACCCCTGTTAAAAGCTTTAAAATGAAAATAAAATATTTTCAAAGTAATTTTTCACTTTGAAACTTCTCCCGTTTGTCTTAGTTAGTGTAATCTACGGATATGCCAGTTGACATGTTTGTAACATTGTTGTTACAGAGATAATGTTCAGATCATTTTGACCCTTCAGACGAACAGGAAGCTACAAAGAGTCAGAAAGATCAAATACTATTAGTTTTCAATGAGTAACTATGAGACATACAGCGCTGTCTCACACACACACACACACGCACACACACACACACACACACACACACACACACACACTATATCACGGTTGTCATTTTTTTTTTCTTTTTGCCGGGAAAACCTCCCCTCCCACTCGCCGACTGAGGCCCCGCCTCCAGACAGCAGGTGAGTCAGGAGCGAGAAGATGTTGCTGCGTTATGAAACCCTCTCATCTGGACACCATGCGTAATACTGACCCCGCGCCCTCCGACATTTTTGAAATAGAGAGAATTCCATCTGTGTTTTCGTGCTGTTTTTTTCTCTTTCTAGTATTTATGCGAGTGATCAATTTGAGAAAGAATCGCAAAAACGTGTAATAAAAGGGTCTTATTGGAAGTGATGGCATGCTGGAAATCAAATGGTGGAGGAGGAATGTTTTTTTTGGCTCCAAACGTGGCTCTAGGACTTATTTTCAGACGCGGGTGGGGTGGGGGCGGGGTCAACAAGGCTGTTCTGACTTTTGGTAATGGAATTTAAATTTTTTGTTGAATTGACGTGTTTATTGCTAATTTTCCCGTTGTTACATTTTTTTTTTTTTATTAAAAAATAACATTTTTAATGCAATTGACAATAGCTTTTTTGGTTCTGCAGAATCAAAGCGTTTCCCCTGTTGGTTTTTCTCGCTCTGATTGGTTATAATCTCAACCTGGATCTGATTGGTTAATTTCCTCAACGAACCAATGACAAAAAACAGGAAATTACATTGCAACTTTTGCCATTTTTGACATTTCCGATGCTCATATTGCCATTGATTTTTTTCTATAGATTATATTAATTATAGAATTAAATTGTATGAGTCTCAAGTCACGAGTCACAAAAAAGAAAAAAAATGGTATTATTAGGAGAAAATTGGCATAATTGAACCAGAAACTTTAATTGAAAAAAAATGAATAAAATGTTGTAGCGGTCGGGCAAATTGCAACAGGAAGTAATATTCATATCTGCGTTTGTGATTGGTAGTCGTTTGCGTGGTACTGTACGAGCTAGCTCACAGGATTTCCTCCGATATCTTGTATTTATGCGTTTTTATATCGTATTTTTATTGATATTTTTTATCGTTTGTAATTAAACACTAGATAACAAAAGTCTATCTGAGCTAGTGGTCAAAACTTCATTTCCCAAGAGTCTTGCGCTACTGTCGCCTGTGTGAAGAGATTATTATCCCATTTAGCAGATTGAGCGTTTTGATTGTGTCTGTTCCTTTGATTTTTTACTTCTTATCCGTGTTGTTCATTTTTGACTGTTTTGACTCTATCTGCAATTGGACCTGTTTGTTGTCGCTAAGCTAAGCTAACTGGTCGTGGTTTGTAGTTTCTGTTTGTTTTAATATTAATTATTATATTTAGTTTAATTTACTTCTTCCAGTGTTATTTTGTCTCTGTTAAGTGTGGCGGCGTCTCTAATGTTTCATTATTTCTGTTATTGAGCTAATTAAAGCTTATACTGTAGCACGTCTAAGACGCACACGCGCGGCGCTATTTCCGTTAGTCCGTTTGTTTGTGATTGTTCCTGACTTGAAATACGGAAAAACGGGGGCCTATATTTACGCACGCATTTTAAATCGGCGGTTATAAGCACCTCCCAAGTTTTTGAGCGTCGAAAATTCTGAAAAAAAAACCAGAGTAAAAAAAAAAATTTGCGTAAATACGGTACTTTGTCAAACGAATATCCCCGTGACAGACTAGATGTAGAACGCATTCGGCTGGAGATTTATCGGCGAGCAAACTCCTCCGTGGCCTCCAGCGGATGTAAAGAACTGGATGTTCTCGCTGGAGATGCGGACGATAAGTTGTGTCGGAGTTTGTGCGATGGGGGTGAGTTTGGTTTTGGGTTTCCAGGACATGAAACGCCGCACTTAAATCAGCTCCTGTGGAATTCCGAGCACTGGGAAGGGAATTGCACGTGAGCGCCGTTTGGCCTGTTCACCAGCTCGAGTTTCATGAGCTCTCACGCTTCCAGCGGGATCCTTCTTTTGAGCAGATTCCGTCACAAAAGCAATTTCACACACTCTGTATCAGGGTAATTCAATTAAAATGTAAAGAGGTCCGGTTCCACAATTTTTTTTTGGAAGGCGAAGGTCTAGAAGTGTGTATACTATATATATATTATTTATACATTTTAGAGTCACTGTATATACGTATATGTCTTAATTTGCCTGCGTTTAATCAATACTCGTCTGTCGAATCAAACTATTTCAGTAAAATTCTGAAACATTTTGACAGATTATTCTACGGTATGTTTACAATGTAACCTAACGTATGACATAAAAGCAGTGCTACTTTTTTCAAGCAAGCGAGTATAAAAATGTTCAAATGTAGTGAGTAAAATTGATAAAGGACGAATATGCGTAAAAAAAAAAAAAAAAAAAACTTTTACATCTTTTACATCTTTTACAGCCTCCTTTTACATCTCGACGCAAAAATTTGAACTTATGAACAGGTACAAAATATGAACATGTCCCAACAATTGAACTGTTTTACAGGCTCATAATCTTTATACGTTTCCGAAAACATCAGACACAATGGCTGCCTACTGCTCCAGGTTTGTGTGTGTGTGTGTGTGTGTGTGTGTGTGTGTGTGTGTGTGTGTGTGTAACGTCTTTGGATAGCTGCAGAGTAGAGGGTTGATACTGCCCCTAGTGGCCATGTTGCTCACTCATTTTACACTTTATTTCTAGTTATTATTTATTAATTGAAGTAATCGCATCAGCACACTGCATTTCATCAGTCAACATTAACCAATCAGGCGACTGTAATGGAATCTCCACGACAGCATGGTAAGTTAATTGTTTGTTTAATAGTTACTCGTCTACTTCCTGTGTGTTCATAGTCTTTTTGCAGATGAATGTAGTTTAAATATTGATTATTATTATTATTATTTTATTATATTATTATCAACAATATGATAGAATGAGTAGAAAAATATATTTTTTGAATATTTCAGTGTGCTTTTCATTCATCAAGTGTCAGAAACCAAAAAGGTCACCAAAACTGTGTGTGTATGTGTGTGTGTGTGTGTGTGTGTGTGTGAGACAGCGGTGTATTATGTCTCATTGTTGCAAAGAAACTAACAGTATTTGATCTTTCTGACTCTTTGTAGCTTCCTGTTTGTCTGAAGCGTCAAATCGACCCGAACATTATCATTGTAACAAAAACATGTAGCGGACGTTGCAAATATGTCAACTGAACCATGTTTTGTTTATATGTAGATTACACTAACTTTAGATTACACTAAGACGAGCAGGAGAAGTTTCAAAGTGAAACATTACTTGTAAGTATTTTTCTTTTAAAATTGTTTTACTTTTAACACTGGTCAATTTGAGTCGAACAGTATCTTTGTAACATTAACATGTAGCGTGGTGTTACAAATATGTCAAATGAATTGTTATATTTGTTGTATGATAATTAAACCAAATAAGCCAAGCAGGAGATGTGTCAAAGTGGGAAAAAAAAACTTTTGAGTATTTTATTTTTAAACGTTGAAAATGGGTCAATTTGACCCGAACATTAATAGGCGGATTAAGAACACACACACACACACACACACACACTGTACAAACCTGGAATGTCATTGCTATTAGAATCTCATCCGGTGAAGGATATTTGGAGTGAGTGTGTTAGCGTGCTGAGGTGAAGCGATGCGGGACGCTGGGTGTTTAGTCTGTGAAGTGTCGGGACTGTTATTTACCGATGGCCACGGCTGCGCTGATCCTGATCACACTAATGGACGTAATGGAAGAATTGACGTTTGTGTGAAAGTGGTTTGAAGTGGTTTCTCACAAAACCAGAATACGCCATTGAAGCGCGTTAAGCACGGCAAGCCACACTTTCATTTTTGGTTATATTGATATTTCGTAATTTTTTTGTGTACATTTTTTGAGAATTAAAATGTTAAATATATTTATATTGAATAGTGTATTTTTGTGTTGTGTGTGTGTGTGTGTAACTTGACAGGCTGGTTAAATGCAGAGCACAATTTCAACACTGCCCCTAGTGGCCATACTGACAAAATCACTCACTTTGTTTATTTTCCTTCTTTCTCTCTGATATTTGCCTCATGATTACTATACATTATTTAATGTGACTACGGGTGTGATGATTTTACACAATACAAAACATAGTGGTGTAAACACTTAACGTATTATGTTAGTGATGGAGTGACGTTGCATTACACCTTTATTGCCTCATTTATTAACACGTGCTAAGAAAATGACGTCACAAAAGTGAGCTTGAGGAAGATTTAAAGTCAGTCACATGATCAAGTCAGAATCGAAAAACCCCAAAAATTGCGAAAACACATTATTCATAAGATAAGAAAGACTTTAATATACCGGGATTTGTTTGTGTATTACATCTGAAAAACAAAAAGAAATGGCTAGAGACAAACATTTGAAGAATGATCGCTCTTGATTGTTTTTTTAAATTTGGATAAAAAAATCACAATTGAGCTGTATCGTAACTGAAACATGATTTATTTACTATCAAGTGTATTGTTACATCTGTAGAAAAAGCAATAAAAAAAGGAGGGAAAACAGTATGACCGAATGCGTAAAGAAAGAAAATGAGATTCTCTTTTATATTAAATTATTACATTTTATTAAATTTTATATTTTATTTTTTACATGACTTTTTTTTATCGTTAATTAGCATTGTACAATGTTCAATTTAGTTATGATGTGGAATGATTGTAGTTTTGTGAAAAGTGTAGCAACTGGACATCACGTTTTATTCTGAGAAACTTTCTGTTTAATTTAAATTTTATCAACTTGTGTTGCTCTGCCATGTGAAATTAAATGTTGGAATTCAATCAGACAATTTCACAATGAATTAAAGTTTATTTACTGTTTTCACACCGTTACAACAATATCACTTTAATAACCAACCGTCGTCACAATTTTAACGTGTAATGAACAGACACGGACTGAAAAAATATCCCTGTCGGAACCAATGGAATGACTTGACTTTTTAATTCCACTTCTGGAAAATTCCATACAATTACGTTTAATCGCACTCGTAATTGTGGATCAATTGTCCATTCATCATCATCTTCATCAGCCAAACGTAGTTCATCGTCTCTCCATTCTGCCTTTCCTATTGTCTGTCATCTGAAAGCAACACGACTCGAGTCATTAGTCAGCATTTTTGTATACCATTAACTTCAAAGGCATGGAAAACAAGAAACAAGCGCTAGAGCCTCATTAGCCGCACTGATACAGTCACAATTCCGTGGAATGTTCCAAATAACAGGAAGGCGGGAGAAATTACAGTCTGATAATATTTTGTTCCGTGACACCGAGGTCAAACGAGTCCAAGGAATGCCACGCTAAAGGCGGATGAGAGGATGTGCACTTCCTGTCAGATTCATACATTATTTTTTTTTTTAACGTTTAAATGCATTTTTACGCGGGGAGGGATCGCGCTAAAACAAAGTCGCGCTGACGGACGAGCGACGGGAATGACACAGCGCTGAAAACTAAAGTCCTTTTGAGTTTGTCTTTTACAATATTATTGGAAATATTTACTAATATAATATTTCCAATAATTTTATGATGATGTGCAAGTAATGCCTTCGGTTTTCACGCTGCTTTTTCCACACTTGATTCTTTCAGATTTCTGTCGTTATTGTTTATTATTTGTTTGTTACAAAATCTTGATTTTTAATGTACTAGTTAATAATTCGTATAAAAACATATTGAGATGTTGAATGTCACAATTTGGACATAATTGTATAAGTAAATGTAATATAAGCCCCTGTTTTTTCCAATATTAGCGGCTCAAAAACTTGCCGGGTGCTTTTAATCGCCGATTTTAAATATGCACGTAAATATAAGCGCTCATTTCTTTAAATAACAGAGGCAGACGTGCATATAAGCTTTTATTGGCCCAATAACAAAAATAAAGAAACATTAGAGACGTCACGACACTTAACAGTGGCTAAATAACACCGGGAGAAGTAAGATTAAACTAAATACAGTCATTAATATTTGAAAAAACACTATTGCATCAAGGAGACTAACTCCTGAAAACGAGACCATAAGCAAAGCAAAAGCAAGAGCAAAAGCTTCGGCGCAAAAAGAAAACCGTTCAAAACGAAGAACATCGGAGTCAAACACAGTTGATTTTTTCTGTATTGTTATTTTTAAGTCAAACGACATTGAAGTAATTCGAGTTACAAGCTTGGTTTACGTGAAAAAATATTTTAAATAATGGTATTTTGAGAAAATGAACATAATTTAGCCAGAAATTGCAAACATTTTTATGAATTTTTATTTGCTGCCTGAAAAATGGGGGGGGGGGGTGCCTTATATTCGCGTAAATGCGGTAATTTTTTCAAATGATTTACTCATCGGCACTTTGTGTTTCAAAGTGATCTCGACTCATCACCAGTTAAAATTCCAGGACAACGATGTAACGAAAAAATGCGGGTAAAATATCTAGGGTGAACATGCCATAACACTGTTTGGATCTTGGTCGACCTTTAGATGGATCACTGTCGACCTATTTTAGGTTGGAAAAAAAAAAAAAAGTGTTTACCGCTCTCTCACCTTTTACTCTGGTTCTTTGGAATGTTCCACTTCTGCTCAACCATGTTGAAGGAAAATGGGGTTTTGGAGCGAGGGCGTGTTAGCGCCGGAGGCTAAGGATGAGCTCTGAGGATGAAGCGCTGTCCTAGACATGGGCGCAGTGCTCGAGTCTGTAGGGCTACGAGCCTAAAGCAAGATGTTCACGTCTGATTTAATCACAGATGCCCCACAGACACAACATCCACGTGCATCAGGCCTTCAAATGTGCAGACGTGAACATCAGCCTGAAGATTCCAAATCACTCGAGG
This sequence comes from Paedocypris sp. Pulau Singkep, assembly GCA_017309775.1. Classification (NCBI taxonomy): domain Eukaryota; kingdom Metazoa; phylum Chordata; class Actinopteri; order Cypriniformes; genus Paedocypris; species Paedocypris sp. Pulau Singkep. The sequence continues at coordinate 470,515 of MU204340.1, read as the reverse complement.
CCTATTGATCTGTCGGTTTTTTTTTTTTTAACCCCCCCCCCCATATTTTTAACTCGTATAAAGAATCGACATTTCTCTTTTTTACTTTTTTCACAAATCGTCTTTGCGTTGGTCTCGGACTAAGAAAAGCGCTATACAAATGAACCTGAACTTGAACTTGATAAAAAGAGGATCAGAAGTGAAGAAAAAGTTGATCTTCAATCTTTCTGACGGACTGTGCGTTCGAGAATCTTAGGGTTTTTATTAGGGCTATCGAACGATTACTGTTTTTTTAACTAATTAATCACGAATAATCACAATTAAATGAGATCTAAAATATAAATTAATGTAAACTCAACACTAAATAAACACTTGTTTAAACACTGTAATGTAATTTAGTATTGTTTTTGTTCAGTTTGCAATATATGTTTTTTAACCCTTCGAGGTAGAGTCACACTTTTTTCAAGATAAAACACACACACAAAAAGTAAATTCCTGTCTTACATACAGTTGTGCTCAAACGTTTACATAACCTGGGAGAATTTACGATTTATTGGCCATTTTTCAAAGAATATGAATGAGAACATTATCATTGACGCAAATTGTGTGTCAAAGTTGACATTTTGACGCAATGACAAACACATTAACATTTCAAATTAATTGCATGCGTTAACACGTTAACTTTGACAGCCCTAGATTTTATATATTGTGGAAAGCTGTTACTGAAGTGAATAAGCAACTTGAATATCTCGCTTCGGTTGGTTTTCTAAGTTTGTTTTTCATTGAACTTGATCAAATGTTGAATGTTGGGTGGATGGGCACCGAAAAAAGATGGCCAACCAATCGCAGTCGCTTTGTGATTTTACAGCAGTACCCATCATGACACTTACCCCCCCCCATCAAAAAAAGAAATAAGGTGATGAAGAACATTCTAAAATTTCCCTCCAGATTTCCTTGAATTTGGCTTTTCTGCTGAGATCTTACCACAAGTTCAAGTTTATTTATGTAGTGCTTTTCTCAGTCCCTGACCGACGCAAAGCCACTATGCGGAATTAGGAAAAGCCGAGTCATTAGAAAAGGAAAATGTCCATTGTTCATCTCTGTTCAGACTGTGATCTACGACCAGAAGGGCAATCTACAATCGCCACAATGGCTAGGAAAACAAAAGCTCTCTGGCGGGGTGAGAGGACATAAACCTCGGGTTTACCGACTCTCTGGTGCCCGTCTCCTCTGGCATGCCGACATTACAGTCCTTAGTGATGATGGTGACGGATGGTGTCTTCCTCCTGCGCTGTGGAATGTGAGGCGGCTCCATCCCTCCCATGACGTGGAGGTCCTCCGTGGCACCTGATCTTCCGAAGGAACCAGGACATCACAACACTGCCAAGAACTTCCCAACAAGGGGACTTGAACTTGAACTCGGCATCTGCCCACCCAAACACTACCCACCTCCCACAAGGTGATGCCCAGTGTCCTTCTTAATGTGGATCAGGCTTTCAACTCCTCGTTCCATTCTGTCCGGAGAACAGAGGGAGAACTGTGAGCCGATGAAGTCCCGGGACAATATTATCCGGGGGGGATTTCGGCGGGTGCAACCCAATCCCACCTGAGTGGGGTGATGAGCGGGAGATTCAGCCGTGGAAGACGAGCCCCGAGCAAGTCCTGGCAGCCCGTGGGGCGGCTGGGAGGTTTTTTGGCTCCGTGAGGGGAGGCGATGGATGTCGGAGATCTGATAGCGATCACCGTTTAGGACCTCTGCGCTTTGCTTCGACGCTAACGAGGTGCTGCCGAGTCGTCGTCCCACTGTCCTCGGAGGGAAATGCTCTGGTGATTCTGCGAAGGTGAGGCCTTGTTTTGAAATACGGAAGAGGATTAATGTGCCCACTGTGCCTGAGCTGCTTTGCTCTCGACCGTTCCGGGATCAAGCCTGGATCAAGACCAGAATGGGATTTTGTCCCGGGCTTTTACAAGGCATCAAAGAGCGCGCGTTTCGCCATCGAAATTCGCCATTGCGTGCGTGAATGATTGGCACCGGAAGACGCTTGTTTTCCCCGGGCGGAAGTCGCGTCTCGGGACAGGGGAATTCCCGCAGCTGATTGGCTCTTACCAGCCAGCCACATGGCTCACTAACGAGTGTTTCTGTGTGACGCCAATCACGGCCCGTCCACAGGAGCTTGTGAAAATAAACCGGGGCCACTGTGCAGATGTTACGTAACGCCTGGCCGGTCCACCCGCTCTCGATGTAGAACATCATCTGCCGCTCCGGAGAAGAAGAATGAGAAGATTATGTTGATTCAGAGTTTCAACTTCCCCGTGGATTTGGATTCGTTGTAAATCCTTTGAGGGTTTTAAAGGGGACGTGCGTTCCTTTAGTCGCCATGACCGGAAACAGGATGTTGATGTTTTTTCAGCGTAAAGACGAAATATGACTGGCTCACAAATGTCTCCGAGCCGTTTAGCAGGGTGCTTACAAGTCCTAGTGAGAACACGAGCTGGACACGCCCGGACGCCGCAAACTTGAATAATTGGGGGTGATTAATAGTGACTGTTACCTGTGCAATTAATTAGAGATTTAAGAAACACTTGGGTAGGTTCATTTCAGAAAGGATGTTAATAAAGTATATAGATATGTGGGAAAAGCGAAATTTTTGTGCCCAGCGAAACTAGCGTGACAAAACAAGCTGTGTCGTTATATTTAATTCAAAAATTTTTTATTAACTTCATAATGTACCTTTAAAATTTAGTAAATTTACCTTTATGTATATATATATATATATATGTATATATATATATATATATATATATATATATATATATATATATCAATAATAAACATTTCTCGTTGTAGCTATTCTGCAGACCCTCGTGTGTATGGAATCAGACTAGTGCCAAAAATATTAAACATTTTATTTTTTGCTTGCAATCTTTACTTTTTCGCTTGAAACTCGCATTCTCACCAGCCAATCAGAGTAAGGGCTGCCCACACGTGAAACTTGTGCCAGAAACCCAAACGAACAAAAAAAAAAAAAACGAACGAAAAATCCGAGACGAAAAAAAAAAGGTTCAAATGAAAACATGAAGATTACAAGCGAAAAATAAAAAAAACCAACGTAAATGTGAAGCATTTTTGTTCGTTTCTTAGAAATTTACGTTTGATATTTTTGGCACTAATCTAATTCCATATGTGTGAAGTTCCAAAAATTATGTTTTACTGCCTTACTCTATAATATTTACTTGCCTTCAATCCTCTTATCAGAAAATGTTTATTATACGGAATGTTATGGTAGACGTGTTCACAATTTTTTAAACCGACATTTTTTGAGCACGCTTAGCGTTTGGCTGTCATGTAGCATTAGCCACTAGCTAATGTCTCTCTGTCTCTCTCTCTCTCTCTTACTCACTCACTCTCTTTATCTCTCTCTTCCTCCCTGTCATTCTTTCCACTTTTCCTCCTTTTACTCTCTCTCTCTCTCTCTCATTCTCTCCACCCATCCTTCTTTTACTCCCTCTCTCTGTCTGTCTCACTCTCCTTGCTTCCACCTTTCTGTCTTTTACTCTGTCTCTCACTCTCTGAGTCTCTTTCTGTCTGTCTCTCTCATCGTTAATTATAGTGAACTCGTTAACTTCTCAGTGATGGTTGATTAGTGTTAATGACGCTGCTCTGTAATAAGCAGCTCGATGACAGTCTTCAGAGCGGCTCAGTTACGTGAGGAATGAGGCTTTAATGAAACGATTTTTTTCTCCGTGCTGTTCAGACTCCGGTCGATGTGGAAGGGAAAGTCTCTGGTTTCAGAAAGATCTGCTCTGTCATGTTCTCCGTACTGTCATTACACTCTCTCTCTCTCTATCTCTCTCTTTCTCTCTCTCTCTCTCTCTCTCTCTCTCTCTCTCTCTCTCTCTCTCTCTCTCTCTCTCTCGCCCGCTCTGTCTATGTCTCTCTCTGTTTATGTCTCTCTCACTCTCTCTATCTATCTCACTCTTTCTCTCACTCTCTCTCACCCTCTCTGCCCCCCTCTCTCCCTCTGTCTATGTCTCTCTCTGTTTATGTCTCTCTCACTCTCTCTATCTCACTCTTTCTCTCTCTTTCATTCACTCCACCTTTCTTTTACTCTCACTCTCTATCTGTCTATCTCTCTCACTTGATCTCTCTCTTTCTCCTTTGTTTCCACCTTTCTTTCTTTTACACTCTGTCTCTCACTCTCTCTGTCTCTATCTGTCTGTATCTCTTTTTTGCTCTCTCATTCTTTCCATCTTTCTTTCTTTTACACTCTGGCTCTGTCTCTCATTCTATCTTTGTCTCTTTTATTCACTCTTTCTCTCTCATTCTTTCCACTTAACTTTCTTTTACTCTCTCTCTCTCTGTCCTTCCTCGTCTGTCTCTCTCTCACTCTCTTTTTCTCTCTCTCATTCTTTCCACCTTTTTTTCTTTTACACTCTGTCTCTCTCTCTCTCTCTCTCTCTCTCTCTCTCTCTCTCTCTCTCTCTCTCTCTCTCTCATCTCTCATTCTTTTACTCTTTCTGTCTTCTTCGGACGCCAAAACGTAAATGTTATTTTTTTTTGTTACATTTTTTTCCTTTACTTTGCGCAGAAACGTGACTTTCGTCTCATGTGTCTTCTGAACGGCGTGTCGGGTTTATGACGTGTTTCTCTGGCAGAGAGGTTTGTGAGTGGCGTTATTTATGTACGTACATGACTTTCACCACGAGGCGAAGGCGTCGGTCAGGGCAAGAGTGAACACACACACACACACACACACACCTGGAGAAATGAGGAAATCTGCTGATCCTGACAAGATTCCCAACGCTTGGTGCCAATGACGTAAAAAATGCCCCGTGAAGCTCCACCCCTTCCTGCCGCGAACACTTCTGTTGGGACAGGTTTGTTCAGATCTTTAACGGATCAGAACATCTTCCCGTACGTTGGTGGGTTATTGTCTCGATCCTCCTCGTCCGTCTCCAGGCCTCGGATCAGTCTCTGAGTCACGTAAGGACGGATGATCAACATCTACAGGCTGCGGCCAACGCAATTATCAACGCGCTTCCATTCGGCCAAACCACAGGCCGCAAAGAAACGTACAGAAAGATCTGGAGAGAAAAAACACGGTGTCTCCCGTACAAGAACTTGTGAGAATTATTACGAGATCATAGTCTTGGAGATCCAAAGTTGGGAAGAAAACTTTAGTTTCGTGTTAAGTCTTCTGGAATTTGTGGTAGACCTAAACATTTTTTATTACATTTTTTTAATTATTTTTTAATTAAATCTCTAAATTTTAAATCTTTATATTTTTTTTAGCGACACATATTTACTTTCACATACTTTGTTTAACTACTGTAGCGGGTTCCTGGTGCAATGGAAGGACAAGCACAAATGGTTTGGGTGAATCCAGTTGTAAATTTATTGACAGAGCAGCGAAAGCCCCTAAACGGGGAAGCAGCGCTGGGGCGATGAAGACTGGGGTCACGGCGCTGACACACTTTGCCGATCTCTGGACCTCCTTCTGAATCTTCCACCACTGGCTCTGTCAGTCG
>MU204340.1:425660-446570 GCA_017309775.1 Paedocypris sp. Pulau Singkep | reverse complement strand
GCGAAAAATACATTCTTGAAAAACAATCAACAAAGACAATAAATCTTGTTTTTTTTCCTCTTACACGATACATTAGCTATGTTAGGATTAAGAGTGGGAGAAAACTTTGCTTATTTCAAGAAAATAGGACTTTTTTTGCTAATTGCTAAAAATGCTAATTTGGTGATATTTTAAACTAAATTGACGCATTTTTCCAAGTAGACATTATGTTTTAACACAGAACTTCCCGAAACACGTTCAAGTTCATTTGTATAGCGCTTTTCTTAGTCCGAGACCAACGCAAAGACGCCATGTAAAAAAAAGTCTTTAAAAAGAAAAATATCGATTCTGACTTTTTCCGAATTTCGAATTCCGAATTTTGGGGGGGGGGGGGGTCAGTTAAAAAGGAAAAATATATGTCTTGTTGTTCAGACTTTGGGCTATGACCAGTCAAGTGAATTCTTCTCATTTCAGGAACACGTTTCCCAATTTAAGAAACTAGCTACTTTTTTTTACATTAAAGCCAATGAGAACAAGATCTGAAATGCAGAAACAAATCCACCGCGAAACAAGACTTTTTGTCTGGTTTTAATTCGTCTTACCAAGTCAAATTTTCTCACCCCATTTGCAGATAATTTTACTTAGTTTACATTTTTTTACTCATTTAGTTATTTCTTTTCTTTTTTTCTCCACGTTGATTTTTTGCAGTGCAGATGTAGAAGAGCCCGGCCAAGCTCTTTCCTTTCAGCAGCCTGGCCTTCAGCCACCATCTCCACTGATAATCTCCCAGAAGCCTTTTCAGCGCTGCCGAGGATTGACCTGCGAATAGTTGGAAATTAGAGGTCGTCCGAAGAGCCGCGCCAACGTACACACACGTGCATTTCCTGTTCTATCACAACGTCAAAACACATGGACGTTTCTGCACTCAACAGTCAAGCTTTCCACATCTGTACGCAATTGGATTAGTGCCAAGAAATTGCAAACGTAAATATCTTCGTCGTTTACGTTTTTCGCTTGCAATCGTCACCCCGTCTTCGTTTGAAACGTTTTTGCGTTTGTATTTTTCACCCAAGCTTCACGTGAGGGCGGTCCTTACTCTGATTGGCTGGTGAGAATGCGATTGACAGCTGCATTAACGGCAGGAATGTGATTGAAAGAAAAAAAACGAACCAAAAAACCGAACCAAAAAAAAAACGAAAACGTTAAATTGCAAGCATAAAAAAAACAACAACAACAAAAAAACAAACGTAAATGAACCATTTTCGTTCATGTCTTCAAAATGTACGCTTGATATTTTTGGCTCTAATCGACTCCATAATTTTCTTCCAAGTTAGTGTGATTCAAGTTTTTTCTGTCCGTCCCCGGCTCCGTGACTCACCGTTTGATTAAACAACTTTTTCATTTAAATAAATAAATGCCTTATTTCTGGCCTCACGTTCTAAAACTGTTTGAAAACACTGACACTGTTCAATAAATGTTATAGCTAAAACAACTGCCTAAATTTATGAAATGTTTTTAAAACATTTGAAAGCATTGGTGTTACATTTCGTTTCTGTATTAGAAAACAAAACCTCACGAATAGAGTTTGTTTACACGTTTCTTTTTTTGCCTAAATTCAGTGCGAGTAAAATACTTAAGTTCTTTTAAAATTGGATACTTTGATACTTTGACTCAAGTCTTTTTGAAATTGGTAACTTGTAATGGAGTAATTTTAACAGTAAGTATTTGTACTTTTACTCAAGTATGTACTCTTTAGTACATTTGTACTCTTTACATTTGAAACATTTAAGATTTGAGTAGCGACTAGAGTGGATCACAAACTACCGTGGGCATTTCTCTGCCCATTTTGTCAGATAAGCCGATCACGTTTTCCCGAATTGAATCTATCTGGAATATCTGGAAATCTTATTTAATTTATTTAATCTTATCTTATCTTATCTTATCTTATCTTATCTTATCGAAAAAGGAATACGCCAACGATCTTCGGTGTAGATAAAGAAAAGGGGCTTGAGGAAAAAGCTACATTTATTTCCTATTTGTTGTACCTATACTGTACCTGTACTATATGTATTTATACGTTTATTTAGCACGAAAGCATTTCTGTTTTTATGTACACACAAGTACACTTGTTTCCTATTTGTTGTAATAATATAAACACGTGTATTTATAAATCTATTTTGCACGTGTGTTTTTCTGCATTTATATATACACGAGTACATGTATTTCCTTTGTCGTTTATTTGTGATTTTGGCTCTTTCGCTCCTCAACACTCTGAAGGCTTTTCAGCAAAACCTGCTTTATTTCCTCACAAAATGTCCTTGGCTTTCTACTGGCGTGTCACTTGATATATACGGAACATCTTGTGTACGGCGTGAAGGCTCTCGGCTCGATGTGGTACTCGGCTCATTCGCTCTTGATCTCTTACTCACGGCGACTCTTGAGTCACTGGTGTTTGATTTACTCCTGTCAGGAAGCGTCGGAGTTCTCGGGCCACGTCATCCGCGGTGGTTTCAATTAGCGCCGCGTCGTCCTGGAACGGTGCCAAGCTTCTACTCACACTCGCGAGAATGCCAAGTAGCGAAGGCTTGTCATCACTGAAGGTCAGCACCTTTACGCTTCTGAGCAGCGCTGGACGACATGAGTTCAAATTCATCTCACGGTTTTTTCTCGATTAGAGAAAAAAAAAGTTAAAATTCATCTCACGGTTTTTTCTCGATTAGAGGAAAAAAAGTGTGTGTACGTGTGTGTACTTTGTTAACAGTGCGTTTGTAGGGCGCTTTACAGATTATAACTGTCTCAAAGCGCCTGTGGGAGACAGTAAAAAAAGATTGATGCGTTTTATTCATTTGTTTATTGGTGTTAAGATAATGGCTATGACTATGACCAGTGAGCAAGCACATATGCGACAGTGGCCAGGTAAAAAAAAAAAACAAAAATCTCATAATTAAAGATTTTGACAGTCATAGGAGGTGCAGGTGTGATTTGGTTCCGAGCACTAAACTAGGCAGCCTTTCTGTACGGTTATATTAACTTCTTTGATGTTATTATTACAGGTCGATTTATGCTTTGTTGAAGAGACGCGTCTTCAGTCTAGACTTAAATTGACTCATTCTGAGTCTCGAATTGTGCTAGGCGGAGCATTCCATAGTTTAGGTGCTAAATATGCTAAAGATCTTCCTCCCTTGTAGAAATTTTGGAGATTTGCGGTATTATGAGCTGGACGGAGTTTTGTGAGCAGAGGAGCTAAACCATTTAATGCTTTATTTAAGTGATTAATTACTTAATTATTTAAGTGAAAGAATTTTAAACTGAATGCGAAATTTAACAGGTAACCAGTGTAGCCACATTAACACTGGACTAATATGGTCACTAATATAATGCACGTTTCAGCATCATGTGACGCAGCTTTGAGACATTCCTGAGGTGGAAAGAGGCGGTTCTACAGACGTTGTTTACGTGACTTTCAATAAAAGGTTTACTATCAAAAATGACACCTAAGTTGGAAGATGAACAGTGTTGGGAGTAACGCGTTACAAACGTAATGTATTAATGTTAGTTTTTGCTGTAACGCAGTAGAGTGACGCATTAGTATTTGTATTTTCGGTAATTTGTTACTCGCTTGTTAAATGCTTTCGTTACATCAAACCTTTCACCCTCAAGACAATAAATCTAATTATAAATTATAAACTGCATGTATATTGTTATCGGTAGCTTGGAAAAGCCACAGTCATTAGGCTACACAACATCGCCTTCTACTGGATGTAAAATAAAATACAAGTAAAAGGTACATGTAGTTATTTTGGGATGCGGATTTCTACAATAGGTAGTTATTTTGGTGAAAGTATCTTAAAAAATAATACAGAAGTAAAGTAGCATCTTACAATTTTGAGACAGTACTATTGTAACGTAACAGATTACTTTTAATGTGTTGCAATTTCAAAGTAACTTGCACAACACTGTTAAACAATTGAGATCAAATGTTATAAGTTTAGATTGAATTTTGTCGTTAAGAATGTTTCTTTTAATTTTTTTTTACTTTGATTTGGATAAGGAACCAGATGTATTGGTGTGTTTTGTGTTACATATCTTGGGCAGAAATGCTTATTTTAAGAACTTAAGAGGGCCCAACAGTGGCTCTTGACTTGCTCCCCTCCTCCAAAAAGTCAGATTTGACTTATTAAAGGACTTGTGTTGGATTTCCTCCGGGTCTCCAGTCTTCCCACAATCCAGAAGCATGGAGGACATTTGCTGAGTGAGTGTGTGTCTGTATGGAGGACCAAAAGCGCCGAAATCAAACATAAATGACAAAGAAATGAAATGTACTTGTGTATAAATAAATGCAGAAGTACATACGTACAAAATAAATGTATGAATACATAGTATATTTACGTTATTGCAACAAATAGGAAATAAATGTACTTGTGTATACATAAAAACAGAAATTATTTTGTGCACAATAAATGTGTAAATACATATATTTATGTTAGTACAACAAATAGAACAGCATTTAGCTTTTAGTTTTCTCAAGCCCCTTTGCTTTATCTATATCGAAGAACGTTGGTGTTTTCTACACTGCAAAAAATGCACTTGAAATAATGAGAAAATGTAAAACAAAATGATTAAAAAAGTCATCAGGATTTAAGTAATCAAGTACAAATATCTGCCACGAGAAAATTTTACTTGGCAAAATGACTCGTCCCATTTTCTTAAAACAAGCAAATTCATATTTTACTCTCAATTCGAAGCTAGTTCATTTATCTTGTCCGAAAAAACGTATTATGTAATTTCAAGATCTGTAGGCTATTTTGTGCAGTGTATATCGTTATAGTGTCGCTATAGCAACGGTTAGCGTCTTCGGCCCTAAAGTCGTTGTGATTGGAAGGAAAGTGGCTGGATTCAGGAAGTGGATTGAAATATTTGGCAACATGACAAATCGGCCGATGGTGTGAACAACTGGACCGCTTTTAGAACCAGACTATTTCAAGGTTTCTGGTTGGCTTCCGAAGTCTGATGGTCACTGATCCAGACCGCTCATTCCCTCCGTCATTTCCCTCTTTCTCTCTCATATTGAGGCCGTATCGTTTACCCTGATTTCCTGCTCGACCCCGGTGTTCTCAGAAATCCAATATACGGTTTCTCTGCGCTTCCTACTCACTTCTTTTCAACGCTGATGAAAAAGCCAGCCACATTAGCCCTGAAATCTCCTTCGGTCTTGGTGTTGGAGATAAAGAGGATGTGTCTGATACTCATGGGAACGGCTGTTTCTGTCCCAGCCAATCCCTGTCCAGCGCTCGGCAAAATAAAAAAAAATAAAAAGAAATACGTTCAAAATCCAAAAACTCAAAACCCATTCAAAGTAAAAATAAAACAGAAATTCTAATTCTAAATCAAGTCTGATTAAAAATGTATTTGTCACATGTATACGTGTCACTGCAAAGAGAATTTGCGGGCAAAGATCGAAAAGCCAAATTCATTTTTATAAGGCTATTGATTTAACTTTTTTTTTTTTTTTTAATTGACTAAATTCTAAACATTTCCAAAAATTCTCAAATGTAAAATTGCCAAACAGCAAATAAATTAAAACTGTTACATTTATTTGACATTTGATTTGGAGCATAAAGCGACAATAAATAGACAAACAGAATGTGTGTTTAAGTTGATGTTGGTAGTAAAGTAAAGCTAAGTTAAGTTAAGTAAATGTTACGTGAATGTTACGTAAAAGTTAAAGTTAAGTTAAAGTTAAGTTAAAGTTAAGTTAAAGTTAAGTTAAAGTTTAAGTTAAAGTTTAAGTTAAAGTTTAAGTTAAAGTTAAAGTTAAAGTTAAAGTTAAAGTTTAAGTGAAGGTTAAGTTCAAGTTAATTTAAAGTTAATTTAAAGTTAAGTTAAAGTTAAGTTAAGTTAAAGTTAAGTTAAGTTTAAGATGAGGTTAAGTCGAGGTTAAGTTAAGGTTAAGTTAAGTTTAAGTTAATGTGTGTCTAACTTCACTGGACGATTAAATGCAGAGCACCATTTCGATACGATCCCTAGTGGCCATGTTGGGAAATATAACACAGCGGCGCGACTTTCTGTGATATTCTGTGGAATTGTGCAGATCCGAGCGGTGGCGTTTTATAGGACGGCGTGATGAATAATACGCCGCAGGGCATCTACGTACGTACGGATGCGGTGGGAAAGTCGGACTGGCACGAAGCCAGAACGCCGGTGGATTGCAACGAACCCGCGAGTCAAGCGCGCACTTGTTCTGTCAGCACCTTGTTAAACGCTGCTAATGCCTCTACATCAATTTGTTTTTTTTTTTTTACCTGTGCTGGATTGAACCTCGGGGGTCCGGTAGACATTGGACCGCTCACATAGCTGGTGTTTTTTGTGAGACGAGGCGCGTGATTGGTCGGGAAGAATTGGAGTTAATTGACCGCAGGTGTGTGTGAGAGTGTGAATATATGTGTGTGTGTGTCCCACTCTGTGATTGGTTCACCACCAATCTGAGGTGGGTCAGAGTTGGGATGGCGATAGTCGTAATTGCAAAAAAAAAAGCAACCTGTGGAATTTTCAGGCACAAAAAAAAATTCGAAAATATTTATATTTTTTTAATTTAATTTCTTTTACATTGCTGGCTATTTCACGTCAATTTTCTCTTTCAAGTACTATTTTTTCTTTATTTAACAAACCTATTCTAGAGATCGGAACTACAGGTCCCATAATGCTTCGCTGCTCAGTGGTTCCCATGAGCCTTGGCACTAAAAGAGTAAAGCTAACTCAGCTCGGTTTTTGTTAGACGCAAATGTTAGAACGAATATTAAATATTAGTCGTGTTTTTCCCTGCACAGAGCAATTTGATTGTGTTTGACTCGCGATGTTTTCATTTTGCACCGAATCTTTTACATTCTTAGATCTCGTCGTTTGCCGTTAGCGCCGCTCTACCGGAAACAATTTGAAGTCTGTTCAAATATTACTGATTGTTAATGATATTAAGAATTGATAATAAGGATTGATAATAATCTTACTTCTTGGGTAGAATCATCATTGGGTGGAAAAACAATGGGTGCTTATATTCGTGCAAATACGGTATATAAGGAAATAAGCCGAAATTGGATTATATTGCCCCGAAAGTCAACTCGTACAGTTTGGGCCTGATTCTAGGTCTTGGTTGAGTCGTTTGCCCAAAAGATCCGACCCAGTGGAGGAAATAAACTGTGAGGTTTGGTAAAGTTCAACCAGAACTCGCACAGCCAATCTGATGATTTGGACGTGAAGAAGCTGAGATGCTGGAGATCTGGTTTCAGTGGGTAATGATGTGGTAGATATTGGATCAGGCAAGAATGCTTAAGTCATTTAGCACACCGTCTTAGACCGACATTCATCCGGAGCTTCAGGAATGTCAGTCTGTACGTGATTTATGAAGAGCTCGAGCTGCCACCGTAAGGAAGAGCAATTATTTGCGCCGTATTATTTGCCTTTTAAACTACGATGTTCGGACCTAATAGACCTGTTGTCTATTAGATGTGATGATGTCAAGCGTGGCGACATCACTGACGACATACACATCACTTATGACAACTTTCGTGATGACATCATTCACGACACACAACATTTGTGTTGATATGTCGCGCTGACGTTGGCTTCTCGTAATTCATGACCTTGCTTTTGGGACACATCCTTTGCAAAGACACACATCGCTCGGCACGATCATCATTCACAACATTATTTACGACACCACCAATTATGACACTCATCATTCATGACACTTTTTTTTCATGACAACATCATTTAAGACACTCTTCATTCACGACAACATCATTTAAAACACTCTTCATTCACGACAACATCATTTGACACTCGTCATTCACGACACTTATCTTTCATGACAACATCATTCCCGACACTCATCATTCACCACAACATCTTTCACGACAACCTCAATTACGACACTCATCATTCACCACAACATCATTTTTGACACTTATCATTCACGACAACATTTACAAAGCTCATCATTCACGACAATCATCATTCAGGACAACTTGATTCACGACAATATAACTTACAACACTCCTCATTCCCGACAACTTTATTCACAACACCATACATTAAAACATCATTCACGACACTCATCATTTACGCCAGTCATCATTCACGACACCATCATTCACGACTCATCATTCACGACACCATCACTCACGACTCTCATCATTCAAGACAACATCATTTACGCCATTCGTCATTCACAACACCTTCATTTATGACACTCATCATTCATGACATTTATCTTTCATGACAACATCATTCACGACTCTCATCATTCACGACTATCGTTATTCTTGACACTCGTCATTCACGACACCATCATTTACGTCACTCGTCATTCACGACACTCATCATTCAGGACATTTTCACTAACGACAATATAATTTACAACACTCATCATTCCCGACAACTTTATTCACAACACCGTAATTTGCAACATCATTCACGACACTCATCAGAGTTGACGACAACAATGTCACCATATTTTCTCAAACTACGTGAAGATCAGCTCGTCTCTTTTCCACAGACGCACTTTTGCACGTGACTTTCCTCGGAGACTCCACACGTCCAGCTCTGGCGATCTTCACTCGCTCTGGTTTCCCGTGAAACACGGCGTGTCATAAATTCTGGAAACATTCCTGTGCTGTTCTCGGAGCGCTGAGTGTTTTTCCTCTCGTTGCCTTATCTTCGGAAACGCAGGAATGCGGCTCACGGGCACAGGAACCGCTTTGTCCCGGAGAGTCTGGAAAGATGAAAATGCTTTTGTCACGGGTGTCGTTTTTTTTCCTCGTTTTTTTCAGACCCCTCCCCCCTCCTCGCTTTGAATTGTCAGCGTATGAATGAAGTTCCTGTATCGTGTGTTGGACCTGAGGCCCAGGTGTCACACACACACACACACACACACACACACACACACAGATAGTGTTCGCTCAGTTAAGTCCTTGTGCTTCGGACCTCTGGAGATGTTTGATGTGTGACTGAGGCTTTTGTCGACTCTTCACGATGGATTTGAAGAGAAAGACACGTTTATATGCGTCGGGACAGTTAAATCAAGTCTCAGTTGATCGTGGCTTTTTTCAGACGGTTACAAAAGCTCAGAACTTTTGAGAGTGGAATAATTCACACAACGCAGAGGGTTAAATAAACTACAGAGATAATGAGATTGTTTGATGCTTTGTGATTATTAAATACAGTAGCCGAACCTAAATACCAACGAATAAGAATGTAAAAGAACAACTTAGTCATTAGTTTTTTTTTTTTTATTTGACAATCTGAAACACAGAAAGATAGTAAATGATCTCTTATTTGAAATTAAATCAGACAATGTCGTCACTGGCAGAAAATGAAAAAGTGAACAATTCTTAATAAAACATTTGTTTATTATTATTATTATTATAAAATGCATTACTCTTACTGTGAATTAGAAAACAAAATAAAATCCATTGTAAACATTCCATTTTTACTTCCATTGCACACATTTCACTGGCACCAAAAAAAATGTAAAAAAAAAAAAAACTAAATGGAAAATACACTGCTTGAAACCAAACATAAAACATTAGTATGATATTACTATTATTATTGTTACTAATATTAGTGTGATTTTTAAGATGCTGGTTTAAACGAGTTGTGTTTCCTCTAGATCTGGCCACATCACGTCGACACGTTTTACACTCGACAGTCTTTTGCTCCACGTCGTTGTTTGCGAAACCGAAAAATCTCCAAGTAGCTTCTTCTTGACCAAATGCTCTTCTGCTTCCTTCACGACAGATTCACAGCTCGAAGGCCGAAGAGAGAAAGAAGCGTTTATATGCTTCGGGACACTTACATCTGTTTATCGCAAATCACAAATATCAGTTTATTGTGGCTTTTTTTTTTTTTAGTTTATTGTGAGAACGAAATAATTTGCACTAAGAGATGAGAAAGAGGGAAATAGATCTAAAAGGTCTGAGCTTTGTGATGTCAGCAGTTAGAAGAAGAAGAAAAAAAAAACCCGGGCGTGTTTAGGGCTTTTGTTCTTTGTTGCTCTCAGAACGAGATGAAAAAGGCGAATTAGCTTCAATCCGCATGAATCATCTCAGACCGACGCGAAAGTTCAAGTTCCCAGTCGGTGGAAAGAACTCCGACTTACGCAACGCAAGCGAGGTTGAAGTTAAACGAGATCGGTCATGTGTACTTGTTTCATCATTTTATTTAATCTCAGTTTGAAATCCACTGTACAGAACAATAAATTCAAGGAGGGGAACTAAGCATTAATGTTTACACCAGAAAATCCTCACACACACACACACGCACACACACACACACACACACACACACACACACACACACACACAGAACACGTGCTTTCCATACTCCGTTTACCTTTGTTTAGTAGAGCTGGTTTTAACATCATCACGGTCGTGGGGTTGAGTTGAGTAGAGTAGAGTTGTGTAGAGTAGAGTAGAGTAGAGTTGTGTAGAGTAGAGTAGAGTAGAGTAGAGTAGAGTAGAGTAGAGTAGAGTAGAGTAGAGTAGAGTAGAGTAGGAGTAGGAGTAGGAGTAGGAGTAATGAGTAATGAGTAATGAGTACCGGACAGCCATACTTGAGTAAAAGTACAGATAGTTACTGTAAAAATTACTCCAATACGAAAAGAACTTAAGTATTAAAAAGTATTTTTATTTGTGCTCAATATAGGCCCCCCAAAAAAAGAAATGTGAAAACAAACTATTGTTTTCCAAGACAGAAACAGAATTTAACCTCAATGTTTGAGAACTGGTAGAACAAAGTAGATAAAAAGAACAAAAAGTCAGTCTCAATCACTTAAATGTGCAAGTAGATATAAAATAAAATGATTAATCTGATTAGTAAATTATATATTATATGTATTATATAAAGTTGTATATTATATAATAACATTTGTAAAACACATTTTTACGCCCCTAATTCGCGTTCTTGTGGTTTCTAATTCACAAATGGCCTCCATTACCTTCAGCAGCCTAAAGATGGCGATATTCACCTCGTCGCCCAAGAAATTAACCGCGGTATAAATCGATTCCCGCTTGTCGCGCACAATCACAATGTAACGAGTAACGATAAGTGTCCGTTGAAATGTAGTGGAGTGAAAAGTACTGCTACTCAATCACAAACGCAGTGGAGTAGAGAGTAAAAGTTGCTTATATTTTTTTATACTCAGTGCACGTACGAAGTAGACAAAAACATACTTAAGTAAAGTAACCAAGTACATTTACTCAAGTACCTTACACCCCTGGTAGAGTAGAGTAGAGTGAAATTGTCAACATGGTGGACCACAAAATTGGTGCTGTGCTTTAAACCCATCCAGAGAAGTGCACACACACAACTTTAGGTATTTCTGTAAATATAGGATATGTATAATACACTTGATTGTAAATAAAAAAAAAAAAGTGTAACAAATGCGTAAAAAAACCTGGAAAAAAATAATAATAGCAGAAGCATAAAAAATAGTTTATAGCAGGGGTGTCAAACCCATTTTCAGCGAGGGCCACATCAGCGTAATGACTGTCCTCAAAGGATGTAACT
Source organism: Paedocypris sp. Pulau Singkep (assembly GCA_017309775.1). Classification (NCBI taxonomy): domain Eukaryota; kingdom Metazoa; phylum Chordata; class Actinopteri; order Cypriniformes; genus Paedocypris; species Paedocypris sp. Pulau Singkep. Next base: position 435,029 of record MU204340.1, on the reverse strand, counting down.
TAGAAAATGCAATCAAATGTAGTGTAAAATAATAACTGCTCCTTACTGTTAAACAACTCGTTATTAATCACAACTTAATCTAGTGACAATTGCAGTTGCGTAGAAAACCTTTGTTTGCTGATTGCTCCAACATCTTTTCAAATCAATCGTAAATTATTTATGTTATTATCATTAAAATAATTTAAAATGGGTCCGCTTATGAACACACACATAACTCCATTAATGAATGATCAAATTGTAAAATATCTGTGGAAACACTGCCGCGGCTACCGTAGTCGAAAGGCATTGTGGGAAATGCAGTTTTTGGTCAACACACGCACGTTTTTTTTTTTGGCCTTTATGTTTAGACACTCCAAGCTTTTACGCTCTCGCGGGCCACAGAAAATGACGGGCCACATCTGGCCTTGAGTTTGACATCTGCATCAGTTGCTAAGGTCACAGTCGAATTCTACTTTTTGTCCTGTAGATTCTTGATGGTTTGTTGGGCTGTTTTGAGACGGTCTACGACTGGCGAAGGCGCTTCAGACGACAAATTTTCAAAAAAAGTAAGTTACCGCTACAAAAATGTCAGTTACCACTACAAATATAACAGTTTAATGCTACAAAAAAGCCAGCTACTGCTATAAATAGTAAATTACCGCTTCAAAAAAGTCAGTTACCACTACAAATAAAACAGTTGTTGCTCCAAAAAGTCAGTTACTGCGACAAAAAGTAAATCATCGCTACAAAAAGTGAGTTACCGCTACAAAAAGTAAGTTACCGCTACAAAAAGTCAGTTACTGCGACAAAAAGTACGTTACAGTTACAAAAAGTGAGTTACTGTTACAAAATACCAGTTACCGCTACAAAAAGTGAGTTACTGCTACAAAAAGTGAGTTACCGCTACAAAAAGTGAGTTATCGCTACAAAAAGTGAGTTACCGCTACAAAATGTAAGTTACCGCTACAAAAAGTAAGTTACCGCTACAAAAAGTAAGTTACCGCTACAAAAAGTCAGTTACTGCGACAAAAAGTATGTTACAGTTACAAAAAGTGAGTTACCGCTACAAAACGTGAGTTACCGCTACAAAACGTGAGTTACCGCTACAAAACGTGAGTTACCGCTACAAAAAGTGAGTTACTGCTACAAAAAGTATGTAACCGCTACAAAATACCAGTTACTGCTACAAAAAGTTAGTTATTGCTACAAAAAGTCAGTCACTGCTTCAAATAAAACCTGTTACCGCTACATAAATGTCAGTTACTGAGGAATAAACTCGACTGGAAACGTGACACGCCAGACATCATAGGAAAACCTTACATGCTTTTCATCAGCGCACGAGTGTTTGCGTTCCGTCCTCTGGAATAAACTCATCCAGGAATTCCTTGTGGCTGTTCGATCCCGAGTGTGGAAAAAGAGTCGGAGTCTCCAGCATCTGCTCGCCGATCCTGTTATAACACCCTCAGGTCTCTAGCAATTACATCCCATAATAATCACAACGACATACTTTCCCCCGTGCAAATATTATGTAAGTCTTGTTTTGAGACGGCTCTTTTTTTTTCGTGCAGATTATCTTTCCTTTTTCTCACTGACTGTGCGTTTGTGGTCGTCGCCGTCTGGTCGCGTACGATTGTTTTTGAGCCGGCGTTTCGGTGGAAAGCGAATGTTTTCGCCTCAGACGTTTATTTCACTCGAGGCTTTTCATTAGTTGTGGGAAAACGAGATACATTTTTGCCAGAGATGTTTATTTAAGGTGTTTCATTAGTTGTGAAAAATAAAATGATACATTTTTGCAAAAGACGCTTATGTGGAAGCCTGTTTACGGAGGAGAAAAAGAGTCCGAATTCAAAAAAAAAAAAAGTCAGAAAAGTTTAGTTTTTCTTTTTTTTGTGGCGGAAACGGGCCTCATATGTTTATGTAATTTCTGATGTTTGTGTTAATGTAATTAATGAAAAGGTATTTCATTAGTTGTGAAAAATTAATAAAATGTTTTTGCGAAAGACATTTATTTAAGGTAATTTATGAGTTGTAAAAAATAAAATGTTAATTTTTGTGCGAAAGACTTTTATTTAAGGTATTTCATTAGTTGTGAAAAATAAAATAATAACTTTTGTGCGAAGGACATTTATTTAAGGTATTCCATTAGTCGTAAAAAATCAAATAATACGTTGTGGCCAACAAAGGCGTTTATTTAGTGTGTTTCAATAATCGTGGATAAATAAATAACAAAATCGGCAAGTGATAATTGATGTTTACATTCTTACAACTATTGAAAACATTGTTCTATATACAAAACAAGAACGTTTATCATATTAATATTGTATTACATGTAGCTTTAAATAATTCAATATTCGACGAGCACTGTAAATATTCCTGCAAGTCTAAATATTAATTATTCTCAATTTGTTTAGTTCAAATTCATTTAGCTCTTCTGCGTCACACAATAAAACTCCTGTTAAATCCCCACAAAATATTCCAATAGTGTGACAACAGCTTCATATTTCTATTGTTTTTGTTTTATAATCTACTTAGTCTGCACATTGAAGTATCTCCGAATCTGTGTAGTAATAACTCAGTCGTAATGTAGTAGTAACACGACGGCGGCGACGCTCTGAATGGAGCCATTGTTGCCTTGTTTTTCAGCGTCTTTCGTTTGTTTTCTCTTCCCTTTTCCTTTCTAAACGTATAATACGAACCTTTGCGTCCTCGCTGCGTTTATCGCGGTGTGTGTACGGCCGATACACTTGTTTGTTTTCCCACTCACTCTGGAGTGTGAGGAAGACTCCTCGGGCGCCTTCATCGCGCATTCCAGGGGCCACGGAGTGTGTCCTGAAACATCACACCACCACCACATCAGGCCTGGTGGTTTCACGCTCAGCTACAGGCCGTAAATACACCTCAGTCCACCACACAGAGCGCCTCTTAATCACAGTACGCACAAAACCAGCAGACGTACATGTCTGAGAAACTGCTTGCAATTTACCTTTTGTTTTTGTTTTTTTTTCCGCTTGCAATTTTCACCGTTTTGTTTGAAACACTATTTTTTGCTACTTTTTTTTGCCTTTGAACTTCAGGTAGGGGTGGCTCTTACTCTGATTGGCTGGTGAGAATATGATTGGCAGCTGCTTGAAAAAGTACCAGTTACAGCTACAAAGTACCAGTTACCGCTACAAAAAGTAAGTTACCGCTACAAAAAGTATGTTACAGCTACAAAAGATACATTACTGCTACAAAAAGTCAGTTACAGCTTCAAAATAATCACAGTAGTGCCAAAATGATCAGACGTACATGTCTAAGAAACGAACGAAAATGCTTGCAATTTACCTTTGTTTTTGTTTTTCACTTGCAATCTTCACCTTTTTGTTTGGAACGTTGTTTTTCGCTCCTTTTTTTTGCCTTTGGACTTAAGTTGGGGTAGTGGGGGTTTAGTTGATTGGCTGGTGAGAATGTGATTGGCAGCTGCTTGACTAGGAAGTGGAGGAGGAGCTTAGCCAGCTGGATCAACTTCATCTCTCTATTTTTAATTTCTACATTAAATTCTAGTTAGCACGGAATTATGATTATATAAGGTCAAGGAATGAGACGTTTGCTTAGAATGTTAAAAGATCAGTCCGTTTGCTGTCTTTCTGTCGTCACGGGTGATGTCACTGATAGAGGTCGCCAGACATGATGATGTCATAGTGTCTTTGAAGCTTTGACCTTTGATTTAAGCTCTTGACATGTTCGTCTCGACAGGTTTTACTGGCCTAGAAATTGTTCTCTATGGTTTTTGTTGGTTTAGTTGTTTATCAGGAGTTGTCTGCTGACAAATCGCTTATTAGATAGAGTAATAATAAAAATAACAAAACTCTAATGTAAATATGGAAAAAAATACATTTGAAATATTTTAATATTGGTTTTACAGTTACCACTATAAAATGTCAGTTACCACTAGGAATAAATACAGTTACCGCTATAAAAAGCCAGTTAGCCCTACTAAATGTCGGTTACCGCTACAAAAATGTCAGTTACTGCTAAAAAATGTCAGTTACTGCTAAAAAATGTCAGTTACTGCTGAAAAAAAAGTTAATTACCACTTCAAAAAAGTCAGTTAGAGCTACAAAAAAGTCCATTACCACTACAAAAACGTCAGTTACTCCTACAAAACGTCAGTTACTGCTACAAAAAAAGTAATTTGCCGCTTCAAAAGTCAGTTACAGGTACAAATAAAACATTTATTGCTTCAAAAAAGGCAGTTACTGCTGCAAGAAATGTAAATTACTGCTACAAAACGTCAGTTACTGCTGCAAATAAAACAATTACTGCTACAAAAGAAAGTCAAGTCAAGTCAAGTCAAGTCAACTTTATTTATAGAAGCACTTTTAAAAACAGTAGACTGACCAAAGTGCTTTACATTAAAACATAATCACATAATCCACAAATCCAAGCATAATAAAATTAACAAATAAATATATATATTACTAAAAAGCACAAAAAGATTAAAACCGCTGTCATATTATATCATATCGTTTCATTTTTGGACTTAAATCATATAAATTAAATCACAGTTGGTCTGATGCTGACGTGCTGGTGCATTAAGACCTGAAACCAAAATCATTTCTGGGTTTTGAGGAATTGTGCGAGTCGGGACGGCCGGATCGATGAGTAACAATACCGCTCTGTTGTCCTGGAGCTGGAGCGATGCCATGTTGTTCCAGGAGCGCGCGACCTCCCAGGACGAGGGATTCGGGACATTCCTGGCATTCTGTCACGGGACGCGGAGGTGAGGCCTCGTCGCGCGGTTACATAAGCTGAGACCTTCATGTGCGTCGGGATGGATTTATTTATCAAGCGCTTTGCACAGTCTGACCGTCTCCGGGCGGAAAATATTAACGCAACATTGTTCAGAAAGTAAAACTGTTGTGCGGTTTTTATTACGTGAACTAATCCAGTTGCAGTTTTGTTTCGTATTTTGTGCAATTTTGTTTCGTATTTTTCGTACATCATCTTACAATTTTTCATAATCTACGCTTGACTCTGATTGGTCAATGCGCACAAACGGTGCCCTTATTGTTTTTTTTCACCGTACTTTATTACCGTATTTACGCGAGTATAAGCACCCCCTAGATTTTTCAGGCACAAAATAAAAATAAATAAATACATTTTTGTTTCTAAATTACGTACATTTTCTCTTTAACATACTTTATGCGTTTTGATTGTGTTTGACTTTGTGTTCAGAACTGAGAAATGAGCGCTTTTATTTGCGTGAATATTTGAAATTGGCGATTAAAATGAATGAATATTTGCGTAATTACGGTAATTAAAACATCAGTCCTGCGGGATTTCGAAATTTCACCCTGTTTAATCTGCATCTTTTTGTCTCCTATCTCACAATTTCCGCAATCAAACTTTGTATTTCACAATTACAAGATGTATAGTGAGATTTGTGAATTTTAATCGAATTCTAGATTTTTTTTTTCCCTCAGAATTTCAAGACATGAGCTGCGGATGGACACTAGGGATTCTGGGAAACTGAGTCAACCAGTAATATCGTCTATTGTTATTGTGTTTGCGTACGGTGTCCTTGTGGGTTTGAAAGGCGTCTATAAATACATTTTATTATTATTATTATTATTATTATTATTATTATTATTAATACAGTGGAATTGTTACATCTGATTTTGAAAATCAAACAAAATCTAGAACTTCCGTAAAGATGTAGATATTCACGTTGCCACATTGTGGAGCAGATTTGTTCCGATGCCTCCATTTTTTAAATTTTCATCTTCGGCTGCTTCACTTCCCGTAACTTTCTCCTAAATAGCAGCTTTTCATTGGCCGGAGAGAAGCGTCCTAGCATGTAAGCGCTCGCCGAGGACCAGCATATACATCCTCTTCCTCCGCGTCTTCAAGGCCGTTTTCACTGTTTGCTTTGTGGAGCTTCTCGGCTTCAGCGTGGAAATCTGAGGTCACCTGGATTTGCCTAGCGTGTAAAGTTTTATGGAGTGTTAAACTGTGGGAAAATATGTGAAGGTGTGTGTGTGTGTGTGTGTGTGTACGGTAGACGCGCGTTTATCACACAGTTGCGTTCCAGTTCTCCCGCAAAAGCTAATTTCCGCGACGTATGGAAACCTTCCCTACAATGATTGAGTTGAAGACTTCAAACTTTCCCCCACAAGCGCAGCAGCGTGGAGATTAAAACAAGAGCAGCTCTATATAATCACGCAGAAATGCATTTAGCAGACGCTTTGACCCAAAAGCTACTTGTGTGTTTTCACATTAAAGCGCTGAATCAGATTTCAAGCCGTCCATTTACCTGGGAATTGAAACCACGACCATGGTGCGTGTGTGTGTGTGTCATGACCAGGTTAGTTTATGAACAGAAAGCGTTTAAAAATTGATTTTTCTGAACTATTCTTCAAGTTCAAGACTGAATCTGTTTAGGAACAATTCAGTTCAAGAAGGATACGGTTCGAGAACAAGTCAGTTTACCAACGATTCTGCTCAAGAACGATTCAGTTCAATATTGATTCACTTCCAAATTGATTTTAGTTCAAGACTGAATTAGTTCAAGAATTACAGTTTAAGAACAATTATGTTCAAGAATTATTCAGTTCGAGAACAATTCAGTTTACAAATGATTCAGTTTGTGAATAATTCGGTTAAATATTAATTGACTTCAATATTGATTGTTGAAGACTGAATTAGCCCAAGAATGATTGAATTTACAACTCAGTTAAAGAATGATTCTTTTCAAGAACAATTCAGCTTACAAAGGATTCTGATGATGATGATGATGATGATGATGATGATGATGATCATCATTCAGTTCAAGAACGATTCAGTTCGATATTGATTCAGTTCAAGACGGAATTAGTCCAAGAAGGATTCAGTTCAAGAATGTTTCGGTTTAAGAGCAAGCCGTTCAAAAATGATTCTGTTCAAGAGCAATTCTGTTCTAGAAGAATTCAGTTCAAGAATGATTCGGTTCGAGAACAATTTAGTTCACAAAGGAATCAGCTCAAGAATATTTTAGTTCAAGATTGACTCAGTTCAGGACTGAATTAGTCCAAGAATGATTCAGTTTAAGAACAATTCAGCAAAAAAAAAAAAAAAAAAAATTCAGTTTAAGAACAATTCAGTTCAAGAGCGCTTCAGTTTAACCTTTAAGAACTTTTTTAAGAACTGTTCAGTTAAGAAACGAACAAGTTCAAGAATAATTTGCATCAAGAAGTATTCATTTTAAGAATGATTCAGGGCAGATTCGGTGCAAGAACAGTTTGGTTCAACACCAGTCTAGAGTCCAACTGAAGTCTTTTCACCTTTAAGTCTGAAGTGGTTTCGGTTTTAGTCAGAACATTTTGGTTTGCAAGCAAAGTCAATTCGCCAGTCAAGTGTGTGAGCATATCCTCTCTGTAAATCACAAGTCTGCGTTACGCTATTTATTACAATGTAATTATAGATTGTCCCCTTCTGGTAAAACCATTGGAACCACTGCAGAAGAAATAGCAGCATCGTGGCTCAGACGTCTGTGCCCGCGCGTTCCTTCATACACCTTCCTGAAAATGTGTTTCACGTGCTGCGTTCGCCGCTCGCGGAATTTCGACGCAAATTTATGTCGGAGCTGCGGTGAAATACAGTCTCGCGCAGGAAATACAGCCGTGAGTTACGGTGTTAGTGTCCAGACGCCACGTGACTCACCGGGCGGCGGTTATTACTGCGGTAACTTCTCACACGCTTTTACACCTCTGACTGTGTGTGTGTGTGTGTGTGTGTGTGTGGCATGTAGCGGTCACAGTCGACTCCAGCGGGCGGGGCACTGCCGGGTCAGGCCGGGTTTAAAAAGCGTCTGTCTGTCTCTCTCTCTCTCTCTGTCTCACTCTCTCTCTCTTTATTTCTTTCTTTCTCCTCTCTCTCTCTCTACCTCTATATCTCTCTTTCTCTATCTTTCTCTGTCTCACTCTCTCTTTCTTTGTCTGTCTGTCTCTTTCTCTCTCTGTCAGTCTGTCTCTCTCCCTCTCTTTATCTCTTTCTCCTCTCTCTCTCTCTGTATATCTCTTTCTCTTTCACTCTCTCTGTCTGTCTGTCTCTCTCTTTATCTATCTCTTTCTCCTCTCTCACTCTCTATCTCTCTTTCTCTTTCACTCTCTCTTTCTCTGTCTCACTCTCTATCTATTTCTTGCCCATCTCTTTCACTCTTTCCCTCTGTCTCTCTCTCAGGCTCTCTCGCTCTCTATCTCTCACTGTCTATCTCTTTCTTTTCTCTCTCACTCTTTGTCTGTCTCTCTGTCTTTCTCTCTCTCTCTCGCTTGCTTTTTCACTCTCTATCTATCTCTTTCTCCTCTCTCTGTCTCACTCTATCTATCTATGTCTTTCTCCTCTCTCTCTGTCTCACTCTCTATCTATGTCTTCCTCCTCTCTCTCTCCCTCTCTTTCTCTGTCTCACACTCTATCTATCTCTTTCCCCTCTTCTCTCACTCTCTGTCTGTCTGTCTCTATCTTTCTATCTATCTATCTATCTATCTATCTATCTATCTATCTATCTATCTATCTATCTATCTATCTATCTCTCTCTATCTCTATCTCTATCTCTATCTCTATCTCTATCTCTATCTCTATCTCTATCTATCTATCTAATCTATTTCTCTTCTCTCTGTCTCACTCACTATCTATCTCTTTCTCCTCTTTATCACACTTTGTCTCTCTCTCTCTCTCTCTCCATACCTTTCTCATCTAACACTCTATCTGTCTGGAGTGTTTTCTGAGTGTGTGTGCTGCTGAGGTCGTGTGTAAAGGGCGTGTCTGTGAGAGGTTACTGAAGGTCAGGCCGCGCCCGGATGGATGTTTTGTCTTTGCGTCGGTCAGAAACAGGAATGACCTTCAGTCGTCTCCACGCCGCCGCTCTCTCCATCATGTGTTACGCTTTTCTCTGGTGCGTCATTCTTTCATTATGGTCATTCTTCCTTCGCTTTCCAACACCTCGAGTCACACGTTTTTCTTTTTCTTTTTCAAATTTGTATGTCCTAAACTGTCTAAATAGATATCTTATCTGTCTTTCTCTTTCACTCTCTCTCTCTCTCTTATCTCTTTCTCCTCTCCCTCTCTCTATCTATCTATGTCATTCTCCTCTCACACTCTCTTTCTCTCTCTATTTCTCCTCTCTCTCACTTTTTCTCTCTGTCTCTCTCTCTCCCCATTTCTCTCACTGTCTCTCTTTCTGTCTCACTCTCTATCTATCTATCTATCTATCTATCGATCGATCGATCGATCGATCTATCTATCTATCTATCTATCTATCTATCTATCTATCTATCTATCTATCTATCTATCTATCTATCTATCTATCTATCTATCTATCTATCTATCTATCTATCTATCTATCTATCTATCTATCTATCTATCTATCTATCT
>MU204340.1:374459-404794 GCA_017309775.1 Paedocypris sp. Pulau Singkep | reverse complement strand
CCTAACCCCTTACCCTAACCCCTTACCCTAACCCCTTACCCTAACCCCTTACCCTAACCCCTTACCCTAACCCCTTACCCTAACCCCTTACCCTAACCCCTTACCCTAACCCTAACCCCAACCCTTAACCCCTAACCCTAAATACTTTGGCGGGCTGAGCCAGAGAGATGTTCAGCTCTTCCTGTGCGCTCGGCTTGAGCGCCGTTCACTTCAGCAGGAATTTTGGAATCTGACCTTTGGAAGGGCGACGTGGATTCGGTTTCACGCAGTTTCTCTCTTTACCTCACGACGGACCCGCGCATTTTACGAATTTTTGTCTGGCTTTTGTTTTGATATTTGCAGGGAGAGAAAAAACACAATCTAGTTGCGGAAATTTCCAGAACATTCGTTAAACAGCATTGTGTCACGTAGGCAATCGTCTGCAAGTTTACACACGATTCCCCTATTGGATTTGATGGAGGTACATGATCAATGCCTCGTATCTTTGTCACATGATATATATTTAGTGCTGTCAAACGATTAGGTCAGCTCTTTGTCAGCTGAAAACAAACTGTAACTTAATAAATACTTATCACTCTAACATAAAACATATGTCTACATAAAGCTTAGAATGTCTGTTTTTAAAAATAAGTCTAAGTAAATACCGTGTTGTCTGTTTATCTAATCTGTGTGATAATGAAAGGCTTTGGCTTTTTGAACGGAGCAAGTTATTTGCAGTTGAAAACAGAGAGGGGAAAAGTAGGTCAGTGTCAATGAAACACTTTGTCTTGTGCCTAAGTGGCAACACCTGAACTCAGTCACTGTGAGCAGCTGATCTTAATGAGCCGCACCTGGAGACATTGTGCGGCTTTCTTGGTTCTGTTCATTGCATGTTGCCAAACGGAAAGTAAAAAAAAAGCAACTGTGATTAATGGCGTCAAAATAATTGATGCGATTTAGCACTTTGACAGCACTAAATATAATATATATTTTTTCGTTTTCAGTAATATTTTGTGTCTTTTGTATCTCGTATTTATTTCTCCGTGATTTATTTATTTTTTTGCAGGTACACTACCGTTCCAAAGTTTGGGTTTACTTTGAATTGTCCTTATTTTTGAAAGAAAAGTCCTGTTTTTGTCAATGTAATTAACTTTAAACTAATCAGAAATACACTCATTACATCGTGGTAAATAACTATTCTAGCTGTAAATGTCTGGTTTTCGGTGCAATATCGACATACACTTGGTGTATAGAGACCCATTAACACTTTCTGAAGGATGAAATTCAAGCACTTCTCGAGCTTTTTCAAGGTCCATGTTCAAGTTTTTCCAGCACCATGCAGTTGTGGTAAAATGTATATTTAAGGCCAAAATCCAAAGTAAACATTTAGGGAAAGTTTTCTCTGAATGTGAAGTTCAATAAAACATCACGTTTTAGCGGTTACTACGTTTATACGTTCTACAGAAAGCGGTAGACGTCAGTAGTAGAACTGCTGCAGAACTTTCTTTGTTCAAAGTATAAAGGAAGTAATATAATCAAGTCTAATTTACAAAAAGGTGTCTGATATTTTAAAACAAAAAAAACAAATGTTTATTTTTGATATAAAGTGACACTTCAAATACCATAACACCGCTGTCTTCATTGGTCCAAGTAAGTAAAAATGTTAAATCACTTTAATTTCCTCTTTTGGTATAATTGTTTTTTTTAAATGCATGTTTAAATACAAATAAATACTATTTGTTAAATACCAAAATCTGAAAAACGCTCAAAATGGCCAGAACTTTCATTTGACACTTGACAGTCTATTCTTGTTTTTAGAAAGTAAAGTGTGACTTTTTATGGAACGCACAACATTGTCTAGGTGACCCCAAACTTTTGAATGGTGGTGTACACACAAGATGGAACGTAGAACGTTGTCATTTGTCTTGGAATTTGTGTTCATTACACACACATTTTGGGCGTTTTGCGTTTATCTGCGTGATGTGGTTGATTGATGGAGATTCCTCAGATGTTTCTCAGCACAGCTGTGATTCTGAAGCCCGTGATGTTTTCAGATCTTCTGCTTGTGTGTTAAATCTGACGGCGATTGGGCGTCGACTCACTCGTGACGTACCGTACTTGACCTCGTCATGTGAGAAAACCAAAGTCAGAAGTAATCACAAATTAAAATAAAGTACGTACAGAAATAAAAAAAAGAAAACAGCAACACTTGGCAGTGAATAAATAACATGTTCTTTGGTTACCGTATTTACGCGAATATAAGTACTCCTTTTTTCGAATTCTTGACGCTCAAAAACTTAAATTGGCAATTTCAAATATGCACCCATTTTTTCATATTTCAAGTCAGAAACAATCACAAATAAATGTTAACACGTCGGCTTTATGTAGCGCCGATTGCGTTACATAATAATGCGTAGGCAGACGTGCTACAGTATAAGCTTTTATTAGCTCAATAACAGAGATAAATAAACATTAGAGACGACACTTAACGGAGACAAAATAACACTGGAAGAAGTAAATTAAACTAAATATAATCAATAATATGACAACAAACAGACACTACAAACCATGACCGCTTAGCTTAGCGCTAACAAACGAGTTCAATGTGTCATCGCAGAAAGAGTCTAAAATGAAGAACACGGGCGAGAAGTAAAGAAATCTCAAGAAACAGACACAATCAAAACGCCCGGTCTGCTAATCAGGGGATAATAATCCTTCGCTATGATCCTCTTCATCTTTATTTTTACGTAATTTGTTTTGCAGGTACACTACCGTTCAAAAGTTTGGGGGTCTCCTGAAATGTCCTTAATTTGGAAAGAAAAGCACTGTTTTTGTTTATGAAAAAAGCTATAAACTAATCAGAAATACAACATTTTTACTTTTTAGAATTTTATTTTTTTGTGCCTGAAAATTCAGGGGGGTGCTTATATTCATGCAAATGCTGTATTGAAGTGTTCTGTTTATTAAAAACACATTTTAGAAAAATGGCAGGGTGCTTATATAGGCATGAATACGGTAGTGTGAATACAATCGGCCAATTTTACGTTTAATTGTTGCATTGGACGGGAAAATTGTAGCATGTGTTTGGACTAAAATATCTGTGATGATCTCGTTCCTTATTTGATGTGGTGTGATAGATGGATGGATGGATGGATAGATAGATAGATAGATAGATAGATAGACAGTACACTGTAAAAACATTTTCATTCAACCAATAACAAAAATTAGGGTAATGATTCACATCTATATTTTATTACTTGGACCAACAAAAAAATATTAACTTGACTTAATATTTTTTAGTTGGTCCAAATAATATAATATATTTTTTAATTGGTTGAATGAAAATTTTTGCACAGTGTAGTGTGAATACAATCAGCCAATTTTACGTTTAATAGTTGCATTGGACGGGAATTTGTAGCATGTGTTTGGACTAAAATGTCTGTGAGGATCTCCTTCCTTATCTGATGTGGTGTGATAGATGGATGGGTGGATGGATAGATAGATAGTCAGATAGTTAGATAGATAGATACACAGATAGATGGATGGGCGGACGGACGGACAGACATAGATAGACGGATGGATGGATGGATGGATGGATGGATGGATGGATGGATGGATGGATGGATGGATGGATGGATGGATAGATAGATAGATAGATAGATAGATAGATAGATGACAGACAGACACATAGATAGATAGATAGATAGACAGACAGACAGACGGACAGACAGGCCGACACATGGATGGATGGATGGATGGATGGATAGATAGATAGATAGATAGATAGATAGATATATGACAGACAGACACATAGATAGATAGATAGATAGATAGATAGATAGACAGACAGACAGACAGACAGACGGACAGACAGGCCGACACATGGATGGATAGATGGATGGATGGATTGATAGATAGATAGATTTTACGTTTAATTGTTGCGTTGGATGGGAACATTTCAGCACGTGTTTGGAGTAAAAGGTCTGTGAGGATCTCCTTCACATCAGACAAGGAAGGAGATCCTCGCAGACCTTTCAGTCCAAACACAAGTCACGTGACCCGAGTGGAAACCGTTCCGCCCTGGGTCTGTGGGAAAGGCAGTTTGTTGTGAGCGACTGTGAGAGTGCTGAGGTTTGACGTGTGAGCAGATCTCCTCCACCGCTACACGACGGTGTAATTCACGCGCGCGTTACTCGCTCATGCGCCGTCTGGCCTCCGTCCAGCGCGGGTCCGCGGATGTAGAGAAAGAATATCTTTGTGTTGGAGTTAATTAACTTCTAAAAGCCTGCGGGGTGGAAAAAAAAGCGTTTTATGAAAGCCCGGCTTGTGCGTGGAAACGGCGATCGTCTTACAGACTCGGAGCTGTCTGCTCTCCCGACGCTTCCTCTGCTAACTCCGTCCCTCAGAGATGGATTGTCTGGCTGGCGTTTGTTTATAAGAGCCCATCACGTCTTCTGAGAGGAGTGACATCTCCAGTGGAAGCCCCACCAGACCCAAAGCACATTTTCGCCGTCGAGTCAAAACAGACTGAAAGTGAGACACGCCCCGGTGTAAATGCACTTAGAGGAGTGAAGCCAGACTGTTGTTGAGGTGGAACAGCGGGTTCCAGTCCGGGTCGCTCTGTGCTGAGGGAAGACACATACAGATGGATGGACTGATATGATAGGATAGGAGATAAGATAATAAGATGAGGATAAGATAGACAGAATCTTATCATATATAGATGAGATATATGATATGTGGATGGACGGACGGACGGACGGATAGATAGATAGAAAAAAGACAAAGAATGGATGGACGGACAGATGGATTAAAAGGCACAAAGAATAGACAGATAGATAGATAGATAGAAGTAGATAGATGGATGGATGGATGGATGGACGGAAAGACAGACAAACGAACAGATAGAAAAAAGACAAAGAATGGATGGACCGAAAGACAGAGATTAAAAAAACGCAGCCAGACAGACAGACAGACAGACAGACAGACAGATAGATAAATACAGGTAGATACATAGATAGACGGATGGATAGATGGACGGACGAATGGACAGACAGATAGATAAAAAGACACAAAGAATAGACAGACAGACAGACAGATAGATTAAAAAACGCAGACAGATAGATACGAACAGACAAATAGATAGATAGATAGATAGATAGATAGATAGATAGATAGATAGATAGATAGATAGATAGATAGATAGATAGATAGATAGATAGATAGATAGATAGAAAAAAGACAAAAATGAATGGATGGACGGACTGACAGAAAAAGATAAAAGACACAAAGTCTTTCTATCTATCATAAAACATAAAAAATATCTATCTTTCTGTCTGGCTGCGTTTTTTTAATCTCTGTCTTTCGGTCAATGGACGAACAGACAAAATAGATTATTGATGGAGAAGTGATGGACGGGAGACAGAAATGGATTGATTGATCAAATGAATGAAGAATGGAGTGTACACACATATAGAGAGATGTATTTCATGTCCAGCGATGACTGCGTCAGAAGACTACACGGCTTGTGAACGTGAGCGAGTGAAAAGCAGCACAGAAGGCGACTCTGTGAACGTAAAGAAGGAGTGGAGTTGAGGAGGAGGTTTGTCTTCCGGCTCACAGGTGCTTCTGCTCTCCAGCACATAGATGAGCCGCAGAAGGTTCTGCCGTGAAGGACCTCTTCATAAATCCTGTCCGAGAAAACACAACCACCTGAAGAACAAACATCCTGACGGGAAAGGAAAATATGGCTCTCAATGCTGCTTTTGATGGAGGTTAAGGAGCCTTATGGGGGCTAGGATGGACGGATGGACAGACGACGAGATTATACATGTTTAGACGCTTGGTTAGATCTGTAATGCTTGGATGGATGGACGGATGGAACAGACCGACACGGATGGACGGAAAGATAAAAAAAAAAAAGACTGATAGAATAGACAGACAGAGAGAGAGAGACCTATAGATAGATAGATAGAAAGATAGATAGATAGATAGATAGACAGACAGACAGACAGACAGACAGACAGACAGACAGACAGACAGACAGACAGACAGAGAGAGAGAGACCTATGGATGGATGGATGGATAGATAGATAGACAGATAGATAGATAGAAAAAAAAGAATGGATGCACGGACAAACAGACAGATAAAAAAGACACAAAGAATAGACAGAGAGACAGGGAGAGGGATGGATGGATGGATGGATAGAGAGAAAGACCAAGCCAGATGGATGGATGGATGGAGAGAGAGACCAAGATAGATAGATAGATAGATAGACAGACAGACAAAAAATAATGGATGGACGGACGGACAGACAGACAGACAGACAGACAGATAAAAAAGACAAAGATAATAGACAGAGAGACAGGGAGAGGGATGGATGAATGGATAGAGAGAGAGAAAGACCAAACCAGATGGATGGATGGAGAGAGAGAGAGACCTAGATAGATAGATAGATAGATAGATAGATAGATAGATAGATAGATAGATAGATAGATAGACAGACAGACAGACAAAAAAAGAATGGATGGACAGACGGACAGACAGACAGATAAAAAAGACACAAAGAATAGACAGAGAGACAGGGAGAGGGGATGGATGGATGGATGGATAGAGAGAGAGAGACCAAGCAAGATAGATAGATAGATAGATAGATAGATGGATGGATAGATAGATAGATAGATAGATTATTGTTAGATGGAAGACAAATATTGATTGATTGATTGATTGATTGATTGATTGATTGAAGAATGGATTACATTCTTTACACAGAATGAAATTATGTAATTTACTGTACGTTGTGTTGTTCTCTGTGGGGATTGAACCCATCACCTCTGTGTCACAGGCTCCGGGTCTTTGCTGTGCTGTGATGTGTTTTCGGTCCTGACTCACTTTCTGCAGCTTCTCGTCTCCATCTGCTGGTGGAAGGACGTGATGTTCTGAAGGACAAACTCAGGAGCTTCCACCAGCCCGAAAAGAGTCTGACAGCTCAGTCAGCAGGGCGGGGGTCAAAGGTCGTGTGTGTGTGTGTGTGTGTGTGTGTGTGTGTGTGTGTGTGTGTGTGTGTGTGAGGCCCACTGAAGGTCAGATCTCGAGAGATGTGAGAGAGAGGTACAATAAATATCAAAGATAGAAAAAGCAAAAAATTACTAAATAAATACAAATAAAAATATGAATAAAAACGAGGAAAAAAAATAAAAATTAAGAAAAACAATAAAAACAAAAAGCAAAAAACACTTGATCCATGTAAAGTGTAAAGTGTCCAAAGTCCAAAAACTTGAGTAAAAGTCGTAAAGTCTCCTATTTCAAAAGGACTTAAGTATTTTACTCAAAAAAAACCACAAAGATACGTGTAAAACAAGACACTCACACACTATTGCTACTAAAGAAAGACGAGATGATGGTCAAATATACACCTTGAACAACCAATATAAATAACCAGAATATATTAAAATATGGTCCAAAGTTTAGATGGCAAGAAGGGGAAAAGTTCAAATATAACACAAGATACAAGAACTAAATATACATAGTGCAAAAGGCTACAATAATATAGTATAATATATAATATAATAAATAACCGAAAGTGGCTGAAATATGATTGAAATATTCTCAATCCTGCGCGTCTTCAGGGCCTAAACGTCTGGAAATGGCATTTCTCCGCGTGTGTGTGTGTGTGTGTGTGTGTGTGTGTCGGCGGTTTGCAGATGTTCTGTGGTAACGCTCTTCCTGTCTCTACACACTAAACACACGAGCGCTTCTATTTTCAGAAGAGTGTGTGTGTGTGTGTGACGGGCTGAAGAGAAGAGCAGATGAGGTCCAGGGAGTGTTACATCACCTGTGTTGTTCTCCAGATCTGCGCGAGGTTGGTTGGATCAGCGCTTCTTAACCTTTTTGACCTCAGGGCCCAAATTGTCCAGATCATGTGACCCACCGCCCATTAAAGCAAAGACGATTGTTTCAGCCAATCCAAATCATGATCGAGGTTGTATTTACCAACTATATGAAGTAGACTTTACACTTGCACTTACTTTCTTCGCGATCTAGTTTGCTCTTCTGGTCTGAACAACGATGGACAATGGACATTTTTCTCTTTTAATTGACTCTTTTTTTTTTTCTCCAAATTTTTGAACACGGATAAATAATGGACATTTTAAATTTTTTAAAGACTTAACATTAAAATCTTAACATTTTTCTTAATTCACATAGCCTCTTTGCGTTGGTCTCGAACTAAGAAAAGCTTTTTCTAAATAAACTTGAACTTGAACTTACAGAATATAACAAGCTAAAATTTTGTTATATAAATAATATGATACACCTGGAAAGTATTTTTTTTACATGTAATCCTGCACATACAACACTGAATAAGGTAAATTTCTTTTATTACTATTATTGTAAAATCTATGTATATTTTACCCTTTTTATTACAATTACTTATATATTTTTTTTTTTACAACTTATCGCCTTAATGTTGAAGGCTTTTACTCAAGTACTGTATGGTTCACATGTATTTTTTACACCTCTGCACAAAGATATATTTTGGTGGGTCTATATTTTATATCAGTACTTTGATATTATACATTAATACAGCACTGTGAAATTCCATAATAATGTGAAGTCTAATAGTGGCAGTTGTTGTTTCTGTGAGCGGCTGAAATCACTAACGTCTGAATGTCTGTGGCTGTCTGAATGTCGGTCGCCTCTCGGGACTTTTATTTGCTCAGCGGTGAGATTCGTCTTCCACGTCTCACTCCTGTAAAGGAAATCGTCTTCTTCTCTTACATCATCCTGGACCCGAGCACAAATGGAGGGGGGGGGGTATCTGTTTGTTCTAATCCGTAAAGCTACGTAAAGTCACAATTTTAAGAAAAGGAGGAAAAAAGGGAGAACGAGAAAATATTAAGGTACGCAACAGTATTCTGTGTCCATCTCATCAATAAAAGACTATAACTAAAATGTTCCATATACGGAGAAGAAATGTATCTGTGAAACATTGTTTTAATATATTTAAATATGATATATTAAATATTAAGTTAATATATTAATATTAAACATATTGGATATACATATATCCAATATATGGGGCATTTTTAAATATGTTGTAACATATACATGCATATATTGTTACCAGTTTCATATAAAGCCTAAAGAAGAGAGAAATTTCCATGTATTTAAATATATTCTGCCGAATAGTAGAAACAGCATACACTTTATACGTAAATATATTAAAAGGAGATTAGGGTCATACCCACATTAATATGTTGAAAACAAATATAAATGGGTTTTTAAATACTTTGCCAATTATTAGTTTCAGTTTGTGTTTTATGGGATGTTGTAATAGTTTAAGCTATCTAGTGTGATTTGACATTTAGAATAGTTATTCTATGTTTTATTTAAGTGTGCATTACTGTCATTGTTTACATTGTGTACTTAATACTTAGCCATATTTTTTCAGCCATATTTTTTTCCCCTTTTTAACTCTTTCGTCCCCCAAATTTTTAAAACTCATATAAAGAATCAACATTTCTCTTTTTAAAGACTTTTTTTCATATAGCGTCTTTGCGTTGGTCTCGGACTAAGAAAAGCGCTATATAAATGAACTTGAACTTGAACACTGTAAAACAAATGTTTTCCTCAGGCTTTGTTCAGATTTCTGAGAAGGGAATACAAATCAAAATGATAAATTCCATTAAACCAGTCGCCAGGCCGTTCCCACCGATGACGAATGAATGGCTGAAGATTCCACCAGATTACGGCCATGATTGCGTCTTCCTCTTGAACCCTAATGTGCTTAACGACTGTTTGAATCCCACTCACACAGCAGAAGACGAGGGGGAAAGAGGCATTTTATTCTAATGTCGACCTCACAATGCAATCTGGTGCGCAAACATCCTGACCGCTATCACGCAACTTCAAACAACTTCAATATCGTTTAAATTTATTGTGGCATGCTTAAAACGTGTTTGTAACTTTGCATGTATGCTAAAAGATTATAGGGTTATATCAATTTACCTGAACTATAGTTTGTTTACCAGAATCTAAGAAGTGTAAGTAAATCTTTCATTTTAAATGTAATTACATTTATGTTAGAGGGTAAGTAATGTTTCTCTCCTTTTTGTTTTCAAGTCGTTATCATTATGAATAACTCAATGTGATTGTTTAGCGTCATGTGGCTAAAATGTGGCGCTAACATGCTAACGTACGTAATGTTAGCGGCCAGTGAAACGTGTGACGTTCAACGTCAAAATACGTCTTTTTGTGTACGTGACAAATCAGGCAATTTAGTGCCTCATCTTTTGGGAAATGCTACATATATGTTGTAGGTTTATTGGAGAGAGGTTTAGTTTTTACAGACGCATGTCGTGACGATATACACGCATCTGCCGTCGGACAATTTAGAACTCAAATAACTGAAAAAAGAGATCATTTTAAAGTTTGTGTATTTGAGCCGTATTATTTGCACAAGCTTAGATTAAGTGTATTTTAAGTGTAAATCACCATCATTTTGTGTACAATTACTGAATTTGTACAAACAAGTAGCAGCACAAACTTTTGCTCTGCGATATGCGTCTAATATTTCTGGTTGTTTTTTTATTATCCGTTTCATTTTATTTTCGCATGTGCTTCATCCTGGTTTCAATAAAAAAAATATGTTGAACGCACAATGAAATGCACACGTTTGGATATTAAAAGCCTACTTGTATGCACAATGTACTATTATTGTTGTTATTATTATTATTATTATTATCATCATCATCATCTTTATTATTATTATTATGTTTTTATAGTTTATTATTGACGACGATCGCGTCGCATAACGCGCAGAAATGTGCGAGCGGACGCGGCGCTTGCTCTCGCTGGCCAGCAGGTGTCGCTCGATTCTCGGTCCCGTAACGTTCTTCTCGCTCGCAGCTTTCCAAGTTTGTATTTGTTTGAATTGTCCGAGTCTTTCCTCAGAAACGCCGCTTTCTTCCTGGTTCCACGCGGACGGACGCGTCGGCGAACATGTAGCGCGCTGGGGGACGCGCACGCGGGGTCACACGATGTTCTGGTGGGTGAAGAATTACGTGAAGTTCGCAACGTTTTCCGACTCTTTTTTTTTTTGTTGTTTTCGTACGTGCCCGGTGCCTGTTCGCTAGCAGGTGATTAGCCTGGCTTGTTTGTTTAGCATCGAGCTAATCTGCGCCGCCGTTATCGGCCTCTTTTAAAAAGCCGTGGCGAGTATCGACCGCGCTCCGAACGTGCGTTTTGCAACTCCGTTAACGATTGGAATATCGATCGCGTGACGTAGCGCGGCGTGTGCCTTAATTAGCTCGCGTGCTAACAGAGCCCAGTCCGAAGCACCGGAGGCCTAACAGATGGCGAAACTTTCCGCGCGGATATTCCCAACATGTCAATCCGACGGTTTGCGATCAAACTCGCGTTTTCATCGACCGACTCAGCGTGACACGCTACGCGGTAAGACTGACGTTTCTGCGTCTGTTTTGCACCGGCGCGTGAAGGAGATCGAGGGTTTGAACCCAAACGGAGCCGGTTGCGAACACAGTTGTTTCACGTGCATCATCGCGTGTGGTAAAATAGCATTTATTCAATATGTTTTACCTCAGCAAGCACGATGCATTTGTTATTTTTATATTGTTGCAATAATAGTTTTTACCGAGGTGTAGAGTACAAATACTCAATCGCAAATGTAGTTAAGTAGAGAGTAATAATTGGTTATATTTTTGAATTTTTGTGCAAAGGAGCTGAAATGATCTGATCGAGTAACATCGAGATCGAGGGTTTTGAACGCGAACACGACACGTTTGACATCGTCGCGTGTGTTAAAATAGCATTTATTTATATTTTTTCCTCAGTATGTTGTCATTTAGTAGTTTTTGCAGAGGTGTAAAGAGTACATGAGCTCAATCAAAAGTATAGTCAAGTAGATAATGAAAGTTGCTTCTATTTTTCACCCTCAGTTCAAAGGAGCTGATCAAAAAATGATCTGATCGAGGGTTTGAATGCAATCAGAGCCGGTTGCGAACACAAGTCGTTTCACATGCATCGTCGCGTGTGGCATTTATTCTATATTTTTTACCTCAGTAAACACGATGAATTTGTTGTTTTGTTATAATTTAATAGTTTTTGCCAAGGTGTAAACAGTACAACTACTCAATCGCAAATGTCGTCAAGTAGAGTAAAAGTTGCTTATTTTCGATACTTCGTACAAATTAGCCAAACTTGAGTAAATGGACATTGTTACTGAAGTACTTTACGCTTCTGAATCTATGTATTTGTGACTTTACGTTTGCTCAAACTCTCGCGCTCGTTGTTTTCCAGAGTCACTTATTATGGCCACTGGACATCATGTGGAGAACAACACAGAAGCTCACCGGCTCAAACAGGCCCAATTCCATCATCTTCTCCAGCAGATTTGCACCGGAGATGAGAAGAACATGAGGGAGGTGAGCGAGCGTCAAGTTCAGCTGCATCGTACCGGTTTTCTCAGGTGCTTTTCTCAGTTGTTTGTGTGTGTTTTTTTTTTTTTTTTTCTCCAGGTGGATTATTCTTTTAAGGACGAAAGTGATCAAGAAAGGTAGGACCTGCAATGCGGCGTGTTGCGACACTGACGTCTTATTGCAGTAGTTGCGTTTTCAGCGTTAAACTCAAAGTCAGAAAAATACAAGGCAAAAAAATTGGCGTTTCTGCGTTTTGTTTTGTTTTTTTGTCTCGTGCTGGTGGTTTAATCTTCTAAAAGCGCAATATAGCTGCAGGCAGCAGTTTGAGGATTTGATTGGCTTGTTTTACTATTGTGTCTACAAATGCACAGTTTTTTGTAATCTTTTTTTTTTTTTTTTCTTAATCTTATTCTAGTATTTACACGATTCTGCCTAACTTGTCTGATCTCGAGAAAAAACAGGTGTTTCACGACAGCTCCTAAAAACTCCTTAAAATCGGCCAAAGAAATCTTGTGATTCTCAATTTCATCCAGATTCAATTTTATCTTAGCTCCAACAGCAAAGTTTATATATAATTATCTATATTTTTTTCATATGGATATTCTGTATAATATATTTCATGGTATTTCCTTGCTATAGGGACGTCATTGGATTCGTTTGAAACCGTTTTGGTTTCAGTTGTACGTACGTGAAAAGCAATTTTAGAATTTTTCTCGAATTTTTCTTGATGTAGAAAAGTGTCATTTTCAGATGTCAATATTTAAATCAATTCAAATTTATTCAATTAAAAAAAACTTTATTCGTCCCTAGGGGTGGAATAGCTTTTCTGGTAACAGTTGCTCACACAAAAGAGAAATATAATAATAAAAGAAGCAAAAATAAAAATGTACATCTGCAAGAAATTATTAGTATAACACAAATAAGTAAAAAGTGACTAGCAATAAATAATAGCGTGAAGATATTGCACACAGCAAACAAGATAGACGAGTTGAACATATAATGCTCATAGAAAAGTGAACAGAAATGAAAATAATATAAACTCAAGACTGCTGTGACCAGACGAGCGTCAATCCTTAAAATTTCCGTGGGATTGTGATTGACGGCGTCTCTCTCTCCGCTTCCAGGTTTCCAGTGAGCCGTTGCGTGCACAAATACAGCAAAGCGAAGCGGGTGGCGGTCAGCAGGAAGAGCGCGCGTCACACGGGGGCGGGGTCAGGAGGATGCCGCAGGTCTCTCGCCGCAGGCCGCACCACAGACATGGCGAATAAGGAAAACGAACTGACCTGCGCGGATGACGTGAAGACCATTCTCTCCAGCGACAGCTCCAAGATGGCCGGAGCCGGCTCCAAGTACGAGGACTATTTCTCTGAGGTGCGTGGTGAAGTAGCAATTATTCTAGATTTTTTTTTTTACCTCAGTAAACACCTGCATTTGTTATATTTTATGTTGTAATATAGTAGTTTTTGCCGGGGGAAAAAAAGAGTAGTGTACATGAGCTCAATAAAAAGTCAAGTAGAGAGTAAAAGTTGCTTCTATTTTTGACACTCATTACAAAGGAGCTGATCAAAAATGATCTGATTGCAAACACGGTTGATTCACATGCATCATCGCGTGTGGTGAAATAGCATTTGTTCTATATTTTTTACCTCAGCAAACACGATGGATTTGTTGTATTTTGTTATAATACTCTTTTACCGACGTATAACGAGTACAAATACTCAATCACACTTGTAGTCAAGCAGAGAGTAAAAGCTGCTTCTATTTTTGACTCTTGAGTACAAAGGAGCTGATCATAAATGAGCTGATCGAGGTAACCTTGATATCGAGGGTTTGAACGCGAACGCAACACGTTTCACATGCATCACGTGTGGTAAAATAGCATTTATTCTATATTTTTTTACCTCAGTAAACACCTGCATTTTTACATTTTATGTTGTAATTTAGTCATTTTTGCAGAGGTGTAAAGAGTACATGAGCTCAATCAAAAGTATAGTCAAGTAGAGAGTAGAAGTTGCTTAAATTTTTCACATTCCGTACAAAGGAGCTGATCAAAAATGATCTGACCGAGGGTATGAACCCAAACAGAGCCGGTTGCGAACACGAGATGTTTCACATGCATCATCGCGTGTGGTAAAATAGCATTTATTCTATACTTTTTACCTCAGCAAACACATGCATTTGTTATATTTTATGTTGTAATTTAGTAATTTTTGTAGTATAGTCAAGTAGAGAGTAAAAGTTGCTTCTAATAAGCGTATTCATAAGCGGTGGTTGTCTTATTCCAGCTGATGAAGGACCACGAGGTGATGAGACGCGTGCTCTTCGGCAGGAACCTGAGGCTGAACGTGGCTCTGACCCTCTGGCGGAAAAACGCCAACGAACTTGTTGCCTACCTGGACAGGTTAGTGCTTTCGCTTTTTTTTTTTTGTTATTTCCGTTTTTAGGATTTTTTTAGTTTTTAGAAAAATAGTCCTATTTTGTAGTTGCCAATTCTCTGTTATAAACATCCATATAAATCGTGACAAACGACTGATTTAAACTGCCTATCACAGACTTCAATTTGCACCGGAAATGGTGACTGGTTATTCGCCACAATTACAGCACGTCTTGTTTATTTCTGAATTTTACAAACTATGAAACGGCGTCACTTGTAAAAACAAGAATTGACAGTTTAGAATGAGAGACTTTTGTTGGATAATTATTTTCTATTTTTAAAAGTTTTTTTTTTTTTTTTTTTTTTTTAACGGACAATTGACAGGGTTTTTACACAATTTATTTTTTTACACATTTTATCTGTTTAGCTTTGGTCAATTTATCGACCAGCATTGATCTCTGCGATGGCAAACTGAATCCAGACTGGGTGATGTGGAACTGCAAACGTCCTAAACGAATACTAAAATCTAATCTGATTATTGACAGCCACAGCGACCAATCAGTGGTGTGCCTCGTCACCCCGCCCTGTTTGTCTGTGCGTGTTTTAGTGAGAGATAGTAAATGCCCCTAGGAAATTAAACCAAACGAGGTTCAGATGAAACACAGTCTCTCATAGTTTGGGCTGCAGCAAACAATTATTTCATAATCAATTATTCTATACTATTTATTTATGTATTCAAATAATCGGCTAGTTTTTCGATTGATCCAGCGATTTATTTATTTTTAATTAATTCATTCATTTGTTTATTTTTAATAATGGCACTTTTTTTTTCCCCTAATTTTTTAACAGATAAATAATGAACATTTTTCTTCTTTAAAGACTATTGTTCCTAATTCGCATGGCGACTTTGCGTTGGTCTCGAACCAAGAAAAGCGCTATATAAATAAACTTGAATTTTTTAGACAGACACACAAACTGATTAAAGACACATACCCCCCCATCTAAAAGTACAAATCAGCCATAAACCAAATTGACCTAAATAAAAACTAAAGCTTGTCTTGTACATCACCACGTTTCAAAATCACTTGCAAAAATTTAGGCCAAACTAAAGACATGAAATTTACACCGGATGAATCATGAGGCCTTTAACTCCGTAAGACTGACTGTAAAATAAAATGTCTATCCTAAAAATAAAAAAAAAAAGTGTATTTTGTTCTGTCATTGTCCCTGAAGCCAAAAAGTGTCCTAAAATCTAATCAGATTATTAGTGGTGGGCCTCGTCGCCCCGCCCATGTTTGTGTGTGTGCGCTTTAGTCCGAGATAGTAAAGTGTGTGTGTGTGTGTGTGTGTGTGTGTGTGTGTTGCTGATGTAGGATTCAGGACCCCGGCGTGCTGGTCAGCTGTTTACCTGTCCTCACTAAAAGGTAAGATCTGGGTAATCTCTCCACCCTCTCCATCCATCTGACGCTCCCCCCCTCCCTCCCTCCGCAGTCTTCAGGACGAGCAGACGCGCGTCTCTCTGGGCTGCTGCGTGGATCTGTTCCAGCAAGTCGGAACCATTCTCAGCACCAGATATGAAGAGTGAGTAGCTGCTGCTCCTCTGACTGGCCTGGGTGCTTCAAGCTCCGCCCCCTGTCCTGTTTTCCAGACACCTGATTGTAGCGTTGCACTGGGTTCAGTCCGTGGTGAAGCGGTGGTGGGCGGAGCTCTCCTCCAGCCACACGCGTGACGGCTGTTCCCACGACAGGTAGTGTTTTCTCCATATACATTACACATTCAGAAACGGTTCTGTTATTATGTGATCACGTCTCACGATCACTGAGATTACTGGTGTTCATTTGTAAACCGAAGAAAACAAAAGACTCGAGACCCGTCATTGCCGCTTGCAGCTTTTAGCACGTTACACACAGCTAACATTTCCGGAAAATTGCCGGAACGACTTTTACCGGTTAAAATGTCGGAATGGCAGTGCTAGTGTGAACAGTCTTTACCGGTAAACAGCATTCACGCAAACGTTTTCAAAAAGTTTTCAAAATTTCAAAAACGTTTTTGTGTTTTTGGTGACGAATTTACCGGCTCTTGGTTGTTCACACATGCTGCAAATTTACCGTAATTTACCGGCAACGTTACAGGTAGCCTTACCGTCAAATTGCCTAAACGAATTTACTGGAATTTGGTTATTCACATATGCCGCCAATTTGCCGCAATTTACCGGCAACGTTACTGTAGCCTAGCCACCAAATTGCCTAAAGAATTTACCGGCAATTGATTGTTCGCACCTGTTGCCAATTTGTCGGCAACCTTGCAGGTAGCCTTGCCGTCAAATTGCCGAAACGAGTTTACCTCCATTTGATTGTTCACACATGACGCCAATTTACCGGCAACGTTACAGGTCAAATTGCCGAAACGAATTTACCGCCATTTGTCTGTTCGCACATGCGGCCAATTTCCCGGCATTTTCCCGGTAAGCTCAGTACGTGTGAAAGGTTCGATTGCTGTCTTGTTTTGATCGAGACCATCGACCGACAGGAACGTGCAGGCGATGAAGACGCTGCTGCTGGATCTGTGGCAGGCCAAGGCTCACCTGATCTCCGTTCCGGGGGCCGTGGGGGAAACGGCAAGGGTGGGTGCTTTCTTTCAGGTCCTCTTTGTTTTTTTTTTTTGTTTTTTTCATTAACAGGGTTCTTACAGGTGATTGAAATCCTTTGATGATGCTCGAATTTCAATGTGTTGCAAAAGCTTTGAAAATGCTTGGATTTTAAACAAAGTGCTTGAAATTCTACAGTGGAATTCGGATAAGTCCACGTCCTCGGTACTGGATTCGAACGTAGGCGTTTTTTTTTTTTGTTTTGTTTTTTTTTCGCTCTAGTTCTGTGAATCAAAAGTCGCGTGAAACCAAAGTGTGAATAAACGGGCCGTGATCACTATGATCCAGGTCTGATTAACAGTGGGGAGCATCAACACCTTCATTGTTCCAGTGTTCCTGGCTTTTTTACACTTTGTTAAAATAAAACACACTTTAAAAAAAAAAAAAAAAAAAAATGGAGAAGAACGGCAGATGTCTAATGTCTTACTTTACATCAAGTTAGAATACACTTTTTGCCTGTAATGTCCATTTATTTTCCCACCAATACCACAAAACTTTCCCCCAAAATGGTAATGTTTCAATTTGATTGCGGTTAGACATGGTTTTTAAATCTAAATTACACCACAACTGTATGATGCTGGACAAACACGGAAGAACATGGAGCTTGGTAAAGAGTTTGATCCTTCAGAAAGTGATTGAAACCGTGCGCTCTGCTTTCCTTCCAGGCGATAGAATCCTACCTGTCACGGATTCGCTGACGAGGCCGTTGATTGGCTGGATGGGATTTGGGGGCAAAGATGAACTGAGCAATTCAGACGCTCCGATTTCCGCGCCGACTGCTTCACATTGAAGTGGACTCGCTTCGGGCACGTATTCAACTCCATGAGACTCTCTGGAAGCGGTCGACTCGCTGACGTGCCGAGCAGAGCGTTTGTAAAGGACGCGGACCTTCCGTTTGTTCCGCTCGCGCACTTGGATTGGCCAGAGTTTTAAGTTATTGGTGTCGTGCCGTCCCCTCGCCTGATCACGGACGAGTGTCTCGAGGCCAATGTGTGTACATATGTTGTGATTTTTATTTTTAATCAGCTTTCAAATAAATTTGAAACGTTTGAAAACGAGTGGTGACGCCGTGCCTGCGAATGGTTTCGTTTTCGAACGCGCTGATGTCTTTAATTCTTATTTAAAGTGGTGAGTAAACGGTAACACACACACACACACACACACACACACACGCCAACATTTAAAATTAAACCTGTTTTTATTGATCAAGATGGACGTTTGAAGTAAATTTTCATACATTTCAACATGCTTGAATGCGTTTATATGCGTTTATTTTACATGTCTTCGAGTACGCAATGTTTTATCGAAACTCGAAATGTGCTTGTTTTATTTTGGTCCACAGATTTATTCATGCATGTATTCCTTACACGTGTATATAGTAGTAGCTAACCATATAAATTATATCATTTATTGTAGCTTTGTTTCTTATTTTTGTGTTTAATTTAGTTTTAATTTACTAACTTATTGTCATTATATTGTGATTACGAAATATATGCACTGTAAGTAAATTTCCAAAACGGTGCGTGAGTACTTTGACGTACTTTGAAATAATTCATGATTTTTTCCCAACATACCTTTAAAAAAAAACAGATATACGCATGTATTTAAAAACAACATTTAATAATAATTAATTATATTAATTTATTATATTTTTCGAGACTCCCAAAGTCGCTTTACAGAAACCAACATTCACACGCACACCAATTGCCCGGGATAATTATATTTATATATATAAATATTAATACAATTATTATTTAATTATACATATATACATACAATTAAAGGGACTAATAAAGGTTCAATTATAAAAAAAAAAAAACCAAAATGTTTTTCATTGTCAACACGGAAATTAAATGACTTCTCTCAGAGCTAAATGCCGTTCTTTCTTAGCCCCGCCCCTCCCGCTGTGTCACGCGCGTCACGTGACGCAGTGCGACAGGTACTTCCGGTGTCGAGCGGTTTCCGTTGGCGAGAGGACGCCGTTCGTATGTGCGCGGCTGACGTGTAGTAAACTCTCGCGCCGCTACAACCGTGACGAACACCGTGTGGTGTAACTACAAGCGCGATGCAGCGGGTGGAGCGTGTGGCGGGCGTGTGCGCGGCTCTGCACGCGCTGTTCGTGCTGTCATGGGCGTTCACGGACGCGGAGCCGGGGCCTGTGGCGGGCGCAGACCGCTTCAAGATCGAGGGCCGCGCGATGGTTCCGGGCGTCAAGAGCCAAGACTGGATCTCCGCGGCGCGGGTGCTGGTGGAGGGCGAGGAGTATGTCGGCTTCCTCCGGTCAGTGCGCGGTCGCCGGCGCTCAAAGTCACCACACGTCACGCGGCGCGTTTGATTTCGTTTAAATAGCACACACACACACACACACACACACACACACACACACACACACACACACACACACACATGCGTGGTCATCATTCATACAAAACGCGGTGTGTTACTATTGCTGATTAAATATGAGCTTTGCTCGGTATATATTAAGAACGGGGAAAACAAAAATTCCAGGTCACGTGACTCGCGCGTTTATTATATTTACGGATGTGGCGTGTTAAACAACGTTGAGCTCGGTACAATTGTTAAATAATCCAGGTCACGTGACGTGCGCGTTGTATTTATGCATGTTGCGTGTCACGAGAAGTGACGCGTTTGGTTTAATTAACACACACACACACACACACTGGTTACGCATACAAAACGCTGTGTTACAGGTTAACTTAACTTTGAGTTTGATCCGATTTATATTAAATAAATAAAAAACCAGGTCACGTGACTGGCGGTGTATATTGACGCATGCTGCGTGCGTACAGTGGAAACGCGCGTTTGTTTTTAGTTTATTTGACTGTATGTTAGCTGTACGACGAGAGATTAAGTGCATATATTTGAATATCTGTTCAATCATTCGTTTTAAACTTTAAAAAGTCCCGCGTTTATCTGGTCCTAAATATCACACGAGCGGTTACTCTTTAAAAAAAAAAAAAACTGCATGTTACAGATTAACTTTGAGCTTGTTGCAATTTTTGTAACATACTTAGGTAAAATCCAGGTCACGTGACTCGCGTGTTTGTTGTAATATAGGAATGTTGCGTTCCTAAATGTATTAGAAATAGGAATTTGTTTGAATTTATGAAATTCACTGTTCGACTAAAAATAAGTTGCGGTTGTGATCCAGTGGCAGGGAGTTGAACTTCCTAGCCAGCTGTGTAATACTGCCCACTGCTCCGGCTCGGTGTGTGTGTGTGTGTGTGTGTGTGTGTCACTTCACCGGATGTTTAATTTAGAGTGTGATTTCTATACTGCCCCTAGTGGCCATACTGAGAATAGCACAATCTCTCTATGCGTGACTCACTCGTCCGCTTTGTCCCTCAGGACGGACGGCAGCTTCGCGGTCAACGATGTCCCGTCCGGATCTTACGTGGTGGAGATCGTGTCTCCGTCCTTCCGCTTCGAGCCGGTGCGGGTGGACATCACCTCCAAGGGCAAAATGAGGTACGGCTGCTTTCTCTCGGTGTTTGTCTTCCTCGCCTCTGTCTGCAAACGTCTTGCTCTCAGCTCACAGTCCAGCAGTTCAGTCAACGTTATAAAGCACTTAAACAGCACTTTAAAAACACTTAAGCTTTTGTACTGCTGAGTAGAGAGAAATGTGATTTTATTTATTTTTTTGTGTATAAGATGTTTAAGATATATATTAAGATATATAAGATATATATTTTGTGTATAAGATGTAATATATAATCTAAAATATCAGATTTATTAAACTAGACCAAATTGTGTCGCATATGTAGCTCTAGATTTTTCTGTCGTTATTTCAGGTAGCTAGCCATATATTATATAAATTATTCCAGCATTATTTCTTGTATTTTGATTTTAATTTATTTTTAATATCTTCCTTGTCATTTTATCGCAAAAACAAAATATTTGCACTTTAAGTACATTTACAAAAACTACGTGAATACTTTTAGAATAGTTTTTCATCTTCACCATGCGTCATTCGGGCAATTTTCTTCGTCTAATATACCTTATTTTGAATAATAAAAAACAAATTATATATATGTGTTTGTGTGTGTAATATTTAATAATAATAATAATAATTTATTTAAAGTCAAAGTTTTTACAGCTGAGTTTTTTTTTTTTAAGTTTAGAGTTTAAATTATTACTAAACTAGACCAAGTTGTGTTGCGTATGTAGTTCTAGATTTTTCTGTCTATTAATGTGCCCAGAACCACAAGATTAACCTTGTGCTTTTCACTTTGTCTTGGTATTTTAATTTGTCTTGTAATTTAATTTGTTCTGAGGAAAACAACTGTGGACAATTAGTGTGTAATGTATTTTTACAAGTGAGGTGAATAGATGTCATTAGTTTTGTTCTTAAACCATTGAGAAGCCGGTTTAATTAGCCCTAATGATAATAAAAGAAGCATAAACTTTTTATACATTTTTCAATGTTTTATTTAATTTTGCTCATTGATGCAAGTCCCTTTTATTGTATTTGTTCGGCTGTTTTCATCTGTCGTGATCATAAAAGGAGAAGTCTTAACCAGTTCCTGTGTGTTTAAGTGAAACTCCAGCATTAGTTTAACCTTTAAGTTCAAGTTCAAGTTCAAGTTAGGAGTAGCAACACTTATTTCATTGTAACCCATGATACAACCACAACAAAGGCATTTTATTCTGTTCTATTCTATTCTATTGTTCTTTTACTTTCTCAGCTTTTCCCTCTCTTAATCATACGATTTGAGAGTTTTCCGAGTCTTCGTTTTTGCCACAGTTTTCCAGCTATTTAGTAGATTATTCTATGATATACTATTTAGTAGCAAGTTATGAGTAGCAATTTTAATTTCATTGTAACCCTGTGATACAATCACAACAAAGGCATTTTATTCTATTTCTATTTATATCAATATATATTCATATTTATTCTATTCTATTCTATTGTTCTTTTTCTTTCGCTGCTGCTTTATTCGCTTTTCCCTCTCTAATCGTGCCCTCTGAGAGCGTTTCCTCCGCAGTTCTCAAGCTCTCTCCCCCCGCAGGGCGCGTCTGGTGAACTACATCAAGACGTCGGAGGTGATTCGCCAGCCGTACCCTCTGCAGATCCGCTCCGGTGGCCCGCACACCTACTTCATGAAGCGTGAGACCTGGGGCTGGACGGACTTCCTCATGAACCCCATGGTGAGACTCTTTCTGAAGTCCTGCTCCTCGCGTCTGTAAGGTCAGGGTTCCTGCTGGAGCTGGGAATCCTCCAAGATGCCTGAAAATTCTTGAATATTTAATTACACAGTGAAATCTGTTCAGAATTTTTTTTCAGATTTTAGTAGTTAATTCAGTATTTAACACTAGTATTTAAAAATTAGTATTTTTTTGTAGCTAAACCTGCATTCAAAAACAAAGTTCTACCAAAAGACAAATATAAAGTGATTTACCATTTTAACTTACAAAACACCAATGAAGACAGTCATGTTACAGTATTTGAAGTATAATTTTCTAATCAAAAATAAAAAAAATAATCTTTATTTTTTGTTTTAAAATGTCAGACACCTTTTTAAAATTAGACTTGATTATATTTCCTCGTTTATACTTTGAACAAAGAAAGTTCTTTTTTTTTTTAACGTCTTTTTTGTTTGTTCTGAACTTGTCATTAAGTTATTAAACGTTTCATAATCCATAAACCGCAACATTCATTGTCACTATGTCACAGTAAAAGGAAATGCTGTCGTTCTTTGTGGCCCCCTGGTGGCCATAGCTGCTTATTGTTGATTTCTTTTTTTTTAATAATCAAAAAGATACTTGTATTAGTTTAGCTGATAAATGATGATGATTTCATGGAGATCAAACTGACAGCAAAGTTACAAAAACAATAAAGTTGTCAGTTTCATTTCAAGTCTGAACATTTTGTTTAATGTTTAATATTATGACTTTAATATACACACTTCCCATATCAACAGACTTGAGTTTATATACTGAATCTAATATATAATTAATAAATGAATAAAATAAAATGATTAAATGAATACTATACAAAATACACTATAGTAATTTATAAAACTGAATACAATTTGTATTTTCTTTATTTTATATAAAAAATATAAAATACAATTTTATATATTTTTCCATTTTTTTCATTTGATAGGTCTACGAATACAAATAGTTCTGTTTGATTAAATGTTTATATTTTTACACACGTTCCTAAATCAATTTTTTTGTGAAAACGAAGGTGAAAATGTAACACGTTATTTAACACGTGACACATTTTATTTGACTCGACTTGACTTTTTTAGACATTTTGCACCTCAACTGTTATATACGCTTACATGTAATCCTTTATCCGTCTTTGTCTTTTATTCAATCAGCTTGTTCTTTGTCATCTGCTGATACGTTTTACAATTTAGTTTGTCACGTTGCAGCTTTAGGAACGAAACGCTGTGTGTGTGTGTGTGTGTGTGTGTGTCAGGTGATGATGATGGTCCTGCCGCTGGTGATCATCGTCCTGCTCCCCAAGGTGGTCAACACCAACGACCCCGAGATGAGGAAGGTGGGTGTGTCCGGCGGCCTCTGGCCCCGCCCCCGCTCATCATCATCATCATCTTCTGTGTGCAGGAGATGGAGCAGTCCATGAACATGCTGAACCCCAACCCGGAGCTTCCGGACGTGTCCGAGTTCATGACCAAGCTCTTCTCCAAAGGCTCCGGCAAGTCGGGCGGAGGCGGGAGCAAGAGCGGGCGGAGTCTCGCCGCCAAGCGGAGGTAGTGCCGTGACCCGGAGCCTTCCTCCTCCTCCTCCTCTAACTACTGTTCTACTGCTTCTCTTTGTGTTTTTTTTTTTTCGTTTTTTTCGTTGACACACCCGCGACTCGGCTAATTTATTCAGCTTCGGTTCATGACATCACAAGCTCCGCCCCCGGCCGATCCGCCTGGCGCATGAATTAATCGGCTTTTTTTTAAAAGAATAGATCCTATCAGAGATGTTTTAACTGTAACACCAGCCTTGCGATAGATGATTTAGATGGTGATGTCACACACGCTAACGCCGACACCTCCGGGAGCCGAGGTCCAGGCCCGTCCTGAGAAGGACTCGACCTCGGTGCCGCCTGCTGCCTACTTGAAATAAAGCTTCTGGGTTCAGATCTCCACTTTATCTTTGTACACGACTGTGAATGCAGAGCTTGGTCCGATTTTTAGCTATGGAGTATAATCTTATTTAAACGAGTGGAAATAAACTGGTTGGGATAGTGAACGCTTGCACGTGTGTGTGTGTTATTTCTGGTTCACACTGGAGAGAGACTCGTGATTATATTAGCAGTTCAGAGAGAAAGGCCTTTTTTTGTGTGTGCTAAATGCTAACAATCAATTCAGTATATTTTTTTTTTCCGTTAAATTTACACTTACTGTTTTTTTTTTTTTTTTTTAACCAATTTCATGCTTACCAGGGATCAAAATGTACTTTGGGTCAATGTACTATTTCTATATTAATCTATATTCGATATGTATATTTATTTATATTTATTTATATATAAATATATATATATATATATATATATATATATATATATATATATATATATATGTATATATGAGTATATACCGTATTTACTCGACTATAAGTCGAGGATTTTTTCTTAAAATTTCGGGCTGAAAGTGTGGGGCTTGACTTATACGCGCGGTCTACCAAAATCGAAAATATTTTACTCAGAACAGGGCGCAGATATTTCACCCTTTCATCCATTTCACTAAAATAAATAGCAGAGACACACGCGCGATAATTAAATGAACATTTATGACGCGAACTAAATGCATCTTTCAGAAAACGGTACAAGCTGTGCGGAGCACCGACTCCGCTGGCTGCTGCTCCGCGCGCACACACACACACACACGCGCGCACTTTCGGCTCAGCGCTCTTCTGTCTCTAGTCTCTCTCTTTGGCGCGGGGCTTCACAAATTAACGAGTCACACGGTGGATTTCGAACGTTGTATTTATTCCCAAAATACTAGTTAGCATTAGCTCGATTCTCGTGAGAACTCTCTTAAAGGGGCAGGGCACTTTTCCCAAAAATCTTTAAAATGATAATGCAACTTAAACATAAATTAACAATAGGTTAAATAATTTTTTTTTATTATTTCTATAGGAAGGAAGAGCATATGAACAGGTGTTCTATCATTATATCCCTGTGCCCTAAAAAACAGAATTGACTTTATATGAAACCCAAAACTGAGTTTCTACTAATTTCTATCTATTCACTTTTCTCTAATTTCTTTCCCCCGACTTATAAGGGGGTCTAAACAGAATACCACAATCTCACAGCTGAAGTGGGGAGGGGGGTCGACTTATAAGCGAGTAAATACGGTATATATTTTTAGGGTTAAGTATTATGTATATATATTTTTTACGCGCATATTGCAACAGCCTGCTTCAATTTGCTTTCTCAGTCTATCATTTAGTTAATTTTTTTTTAACTATTTACTAGTTCTATATATCTTTATACTATATATATTTTAATGGCTAGGGTTAAGTTATAATATATTTTTTGTGCATGTTGCAACAGTATCAGTCTCAATTTGTTCAAAAGTTTCAAAAGTTTCAATTTGCTTTCTCCATCAATCCATTTAGTTTAATTTTTTTTTTTTTTAAATCTTTTTACCTCTTCTATATGCTATATACTGTATACATTTAGGGTTAGGGTTAAATATTAATATATATAAATATACTGTATATATATATATATATATATATATATATATATATATATATTTGCGCATATTGCAACAGCTAGCTTCAATTTGCTTTCTCCGTCGATCCGTTTTTTTTGCGAACCGTTTTGTTTTCTGGGTGACGGGGAGCTGGAGCCAATCACAGCGTCTCTGGGCTTGGAGGCGGGTCACACACTGTGTTGGCCGCCAACCAATCACAGAGCTTGACTCACATTCACACTCACTCAAATCATCCAACTCCTATTTTCCTGCAGCGTTTGTGGACGGTGGAGTAAAGCAGAGACCCTGAGGAAACCCACGCAAGCTCCACCTACACCAGCTCCGTTATAGCAGCACTTTACTGTAAACACTAATAAAGCACTGACTGAGGAAGCTTGAGACTTTAGAATCATTTTAATTTATGATCAAATTCAAGGAAAAAATTCAACGTCTGTACACAAACCAAAGAGAACCAAGCTAACCTTCTAGCCAGAAGAATGAACAGTGATGGAAAAAGTGTCCTGTCCATCCATTCTCTCATCCGTTCTCCAATCCATCCATCCATTCATTTATCCATCCATCCGACTATTCTTCCATCCATCCATCTAAATCACCCATTCGTCCATTCATCCATCCATCCATTCTCAACTGTTCTCCCATCTATCCATCCATCCTCCCATCCGTCCATTCTTCCATCCACCCATCCATCCATTTACCCATCCGTCCATTCTCCCATCCATCCATTCTCTCATCTGTTCTCCCATCTATCCATCCATTCACTCATCCATCCATCGTCCCATCCGTCCATTCACCCATCCATCCATTTATCCGTCCATTCTTCCATCCACACATCCATCCTCCAATCTATCCATTCACTCCATACATTCATCCATCTATTCATTCTCCCAGCCATCCATCCATCCTCCCATCTGTCCATTCTCTCATCCACCCATCCATCCGTTTATTTACCCACCCATCCATCCATTCTCTCACCTGTTCTCCCATCCTTCTACCCACCCATCTATTCTCCCATCCATCCATTCTCCCATCCATCCTTCCATCCATTATCCCATCCATTCACCCATCCATCCATCACTCCATCCTCTCAGTGGTTGGTTGCTCCTCCCCAGTAGAGCTTCTCCTCGCGGTTCCTCCTCCACTTGCAGAAGATCAGCATGCAGAAGGTCTTCTGGAAGGTCTTGTTGCACAGGGCGTAGCACATGGGGTTGACGGTGCTGTTGACGTAGCAGAGCCAGTAGCCCAGGTGCCACAGAGACACGGGGATGCAGTCGGAGCAGAAGGTGGAGACCAGCACCATGATGTTGTACGGCGTCCAGGTGAGGAGGAACGCCAGCAGGATGGCACTGAGCGTCTGGGCCGCTTTCCTCTCCTTCACCAGCACCATCCGCTTGCGCTTCTGGAGCTTCGAGCTCTTCGAGTTCGGCTCTTCGGGCTTCGAGGAGGACGATGATGATGATGTCCGGGCCACCGATGGTGAGCTGGAGGTGTCCACGGTGGAGGCGGGGCCAAGAGTCGGTTTGAACTTGTAGGACACGCCCCGTTTATCATTGCTCTGGTCTGCGGGATCTTCACGACTGCTTGATCTGGTCTCCTGGTTCTTGAAGGACTGAGTCGCCTCTTCGTCTTCTGACGAGGTGAAGCTGTTCAGCGTGACCACGCGGTCCGACCTGGTTGCGTAGCTCTGGTTGGACGAGGACCACGAGGCCTGAGCTCCGTCTCTCTTGGCTCTGAAGCCGAAGCATCGCGTCCGAGCCCCGACCTCTTGTAGAGCGTCCCGAGCCGGGCGTCCTTGAAGCTCCTGCAGGTTCTTGGTGCGCCGCTGGGTTTCCCGGTAGATCTTGCAGTAGAGGACGGTCATGATGGAGACGGGGACGTAGAAGGCGGCGATGGCGGTGCCGAAGGTGATGACGGGCTCGGAGAGGAACTGGATCTGGCACTGGCCCGGAGGAACCGTGCGCTCTCCCACCACGTACTGCCAGCAGAGGATGGGCGGAGCCCACAGCACCAAGGAGACCAGCCAGGCGGAGCCGATCATCACGCCGGCCCTCCGGGGCGTCCTCTTGGCCCTGTAGGTCAGCGGGCGGCTGATGGAGAAGTAGCGGTCGAAGCTGATGACCAGCAGGTTCATGACGGAGGCGTTGCTGGCCACGTAGTCCAGCGCCAGCCACAGGTCGCACGCCGTGCTGCCCAGCGCCCAGCGGCCCATCAGGATGTAGCCGGTGTAGAGGTTCATGGAGAAGAGGCCGATGATCAGGTCGGCCAGCGCCAGGCTGAGCAGGTAGAAGTTGTTGACCGTCTGCAGCCGAGCGTTGACCTTGTAGGAGAGCATCACCAGCACGTTGCCCAGCACGGTCAGCAGGCTGAGCGCGGCGGAGGCGGCGGCCATGGCGATGACCTCGGGCAGGCTGTAGGGGGTGGGTGGGGCGAGGGGCATGTCCAGCAGGGTGGAGTTGACGCACTCCTTCAGGCTGGAGTCTCCGCAGGGAGCTCGGCTCGGGAGCGTTTCCATGCTGTTGTCTCCGTGGATGATCTGGACAGACAACACGGGGGATTCACTTAGATGGTAAGATGGATGGATGGATGGATGGATGGATGGATAGATAGATGTGTAGGTAGGTAGCGAGATCTTCGTAAAAAAATAAAATTCTTGACAGAAAAGCAGGAAAGAGATAGATAGATAGATACATACATACATACTCACATACTCACATACATACATACATCAGAGTTGTAAAGAGTACCAGACCACCATACTTAAGTAAAAGTACGGATATGTGCTGTATAAGTTACTCCAATACAAGTAAAAAGTCACCACTATAAAAAAAAAAAAACGAGTCAAAATAGCAAAGTATCGAATTTTATAAGAACTTCAGTATTACTACATACTAAATTAAAAAAATGTAAATTTAAAAAATGTGGAAAAAAACACTGTACTCATGAGGTTTTATTTTCTAATACATAAACGAAATGTAACACCTTATTTAAAAAATGGTAAAACTAAATAAATAAAGAACAAAAAGCTTCATCAGTCTAGAGATGGCAAAATCGCCTCGTTCGCCAAGAAATCAATCGCAATAAAAATAATTTATGGTCCGTCGCGCAC
The DNA here is from genome assembly GCA_017309775.1 of Paedocypris sp. Pulau Singkep. Taxonomy (NCBI): domain Eukaryota; kingdom Metazoa; phylum Chordata; class Actinopteri; order Cypriniformes; genus Paedocypris; species Paedocypris sp. Pulau Singkep. Next base: position 375,551 of record MU204340.1, on the reverse strand, counting down.
AATCAAAATGTAACGTGCAACGGTAAGTGTCAATTCAAACCTAGTGGAGTGAAAAGTACAGTTACTCAATCAGAAATGCAGTGGAGTAGAGAGTAAAAGTTGCTTATATTTTTTATACTCAAAGTACAAAGTAGCCAAAAACATACTTAAGTAAAGTAACGAAGTACATCAACACAAGTACTTTACACCTCTTGTATACATACATAAATCTATCTGTAAATACAGAATCTAAGAGACGGAGCGGCCTGTCTCGCGCACGCGCGCAGGCGGAACTACATCAGCAGGCGCGAGGTTTCCTCGAGCGCGGGGACCGTTTCAGAGGTAACACCAGTCAAACCAGCCCGGCATGGCGTCAGCGTCAGACTGGAGAGCGGGACGCGGCGGTCGCGGCGGTCGCGGCAGAGGGAAGCGGGATCACCGCAGAGGAAGAGCGGGACACGGAGCCGCCTCAGACGCCGCTGTCTGTCGAAGAGTGAGTTACTAAACTCCCCCACTCACTCACTCACTCACTCACTCACTCACTCACTCATTATCTCTCTCTCTCTCTCTCTCTCTCTCTCTCTCTCTCTCTCTCTCTCTCTCTCTCTCTCTCTCTCTCTCTCTCTCTCTCTCTCTCTCTCTCTCTCTCTCTCTCTCTCTCTCTCTCTCTCTCTCTCTCTCTCTCTCTCTCTCTCTTTCTCATCCTCTCTTTACTCACACACACTCGCCCACTCACTCTATCCTCTCTCTCTCTCTTTCTCTTCCTCTTTTCACTCACTCTCTCTTCTCACTCACTCACTCACTCACTCACTCACTCACTCACTCACTCACTCTCTCTCTCACACACACACACACACACACACACACACACACACACACACACACACACACACACACACACTCACACCCCCTCTTCCTCTCTGTCACTCTCTTCTCTCTTTCTCTTCATCTTTGCCTTTCTCTTCTTCTCCCCCACTCACTCTCTCTTCACTCTCTCTCACTCACCCTCTCTCTCCATCACTCCTCTCTCTTCTCTCTCTCCCCACTCACTGTCTCACACTCTCTCTCTCTCACTCACACACACACACTCTCACTCACTCACTCTTTCTCTCA
>MU204340.1:357320-370462 GCA_017309775.1 Paedocypris sp. Pulau Singkep | reverse complement strand
ACCCTTACTGTAAAAATACAGGAGACTCACCCTTACTGTAAAAATACAGGAGACTCACCCTTACTGTAAAAATACAGGAGACTCACCCTTACTGTAAAAATACAGTAGACTCACCCTTACTGTAAAAATACAGTAGACTCACCCGTACTGTAAAAATACAGGAGACTCACCCTTACTGTAAAAATACAGGAGACTCACCATTACTGTAAAAAATACAGTAGACTCACTCTTACTGTAAAAATACAGGAGACTCACCCTTACTGTAAAAATACAGGAGACTCACCCTTACTGTAAAAATACAGGAGACTCACCCTTACTGTAAAAATACAGGAGACTCACCCTTACTGTAAAAATACAGTAGACTCACCCTTACTGTAAAAATACAGGAGACTCACCCTTACTGTAAAAATACAGTAGACTCACCCGTACTGTAAAAATACAGGTGACCCACTATAAAAAAGTAGTTCACATACTGTGAATATGCAGTAGAGTGGCACTTTAACGCTAAAGATAAACCAGAGTCTTCTGTGTATATAGAGACAGTTAAAACAGTGAAAAGCGCCCTACAAATACTCATTATTATTATTATTATTATTATTATTATTATTATTATATTATGTATGTTTGAATGTTTTAAATTGATTTTAAATTTTTAAATTTTAAATTTAAATTTTGACTTTAATCGTGGGGACATTTCACCGTTGCCGCAGCAGTACAATTTCAAAGTAGAATTTTACAGTAGAAAACAGTGGAATCTGAAAAGCGTAATGATTTAAATACTGTTTGAAGAAATGTAACACATATGTAAACACATGTATACTGGAATTGCCCTGTATACGGATCTTGCACACGCACTGGATACTGATATTGCCCAGAAGAATATTTATAAAACCAGAGAAATATACACACAATCACACACAACCTGAGATTGAATTGTAGAGTAGCGCAACTGGTGTACCGGAGCCACTCTACTAACGTTCAGAACATTATTATTCCTCCTCTGGGTCTCACAGCGGAAGAGCTCTTACCTTCACACGCAGAGGGATTAGATCCAGGCGCAGATGAAGAGACCCCGCGCTCGTAATTTAGCTCCAGTGAAGTGGCTCCAGAAGAAACATCTCGGACTCCTCGTGTCCTTGTAAGTCCAGGTGTCAGTGTGGGAGCTTCTTGCCCGGACGACCCGGCACAGAACAGTCCGAAGCGCTACTCTGGGTCACAGCGTTATCGTTTCTGATTGAAGGATGTTGTGTCCCGATGCTGGAGCCTGATAAACGGGTGTTTTGGTGCGACAGGAAATGGGTTGTGTAAGGCTTCTCCATGTAGGGCAGCGCCTCCAGACCTCCGTGCTTATTGATCATAATGAGTGGATAATGCAGGATATGAGTCGCATCAGTGTCCCCGGAGGATTAATAACAGGGAGCAGACGTGTACCGCCAGCGCTCGGAGTGTTTTTCACCCACGTGTGTCCGGAGACGCAGAAGCTGCGCTGAAAACTCCACAAGCGACTCACGCTCCTTCCGCTTTCCATGATCCTGAGCAGTGGCTGGACAGATAGATAGACAGACAGACAGACAGACAGACAGACAGATAGATAGAAAGGCAGTTAAACCACTTGATGGACAGATAGACAGGAGGTTGGAGGGACAGACAGGTGGTTGGGTGGGAAGATAGACGGATGTTGTTGTAAACGGATGGATAGACAGACAGACAGGTTTGTTGAATTGCTGGATGGACAGATAGACAGTATTGTGGACGGACAGACAGGTGGTTGGGTGGGAAGATAGACAGATGTTGTAAATGAATGGATAGACAGATGGTTGGGTGGGAAGATAGACAGATGTTGTTGTAAATGGATGGATAGACAGGTTTGTTGAATTGCTTGATGGACAGATAGACAGGAGGTTGGACGGACAGACAGATGGTTGGGTGGGGTGATGGATTGATGGTTTGATTGTGGACGGGTAGAAGTTGGACAGAAGTTTGATTACATAGCTTGATGGACAGACAGATGGTTGTGGAGAATAGACAGACGGATGTTTTTTTTTTAATGGAAGGACAGGCAGACAGAACGTCGATTAAATAGCTTGAAGGACAGAGACAGGAGAGCGGGTGGGAAGGGAGAGAGACAGATGTTTTTGTAGATGATAGCCAGACAGAAAGTTGGTTTAATGGCTTGATGGACAGATGGACAGGAAGGTTAAGGGAGAGACAGATGGTTGGGTGGGAGGATAGACAGATGGTTTTGTGGATGGGTAGACAGAGGTTTGGTTTAATGGCTCGATGGACAGATAGACAGGAGGTTTGGTGGGAAGATGGACAGACGGATGTTTCTGTTGATGGATGGACAGACAGACAGAAAGTTAATTAAATGACAGAAGGTTGAATGGCTTGATAGAAGGGTGGATTGACAGACAGAAGGGTGGTAAGAGCGGACAGACAGATGGTTGGGTGGCTTGATGGACAGATAGACGGGAGGCTGGATGGACAGACAGACGGTTTGGTGGATAGACAGATCTGGAGATCAATGGGATGGACTGTATGATGGAAACAGACAAACAAAACGCACATAATGATGGAAGATGAAATCAATAGACTGGCAACTAGACAGACAGACAGACAGTTTTCCGGACAGACGGATGGGTGGATTGAAAGGAAAATGGATTTGTTATTGATTCTGCCGATATGTCGTGTATTTCTTGCTGCCTGTAGAGAGTTCTATTGGTTTATTAGTGGATGAATGGAAAGACACAGGGACTTGTACACGGATAAATATGAATAAATTGAGTATTTACATATCAAGTGACAGAAAAAAAACTGGAAATCTATCAATACTCAGAAAAGGGACTGAGACCTTGTGAACAGGAAAGATGCGCCAGTCATTTTTTGTTTGTTTTCCGGCTTTTCCGAAAACGCCGTCCACCGCGGGGTCCGACGACATCATTCCGCCGCTTTCATCCCAGAATGCACCTGTGACACCGGCGAGTAATTAGGAAGCGTGGGAGGCTTTTCCGCCCACAGGGTGCCGATGTTTTCTCTGAAAGCGCGAGAAGCGAGCCGGCGATAATGACGCGTCTCTCTACATGCCTCGTTATTTCCAAGCTCTTCTGCCTTCACACGCCGACATACTTCTGCCTAATCGCTCTGTTACGGGCCTGAATTGTTTGTTTCTGCGGCGGAGCGAGGGATTATCGTTGCCCTTTGATTTGGTTTTCAGCGGTTAAAAAGACACTCGCGCGCTCGCCGTTGACGACTTGTGACCGCGCTTGATCGTGACATAATCGCCGATTGTTTTGTTGTGGTTTCTCAAAAATCAAATGATGTAAATATGCTCCTGAAAAATGAGGTGGAACAATTCTAATTACAGTAAATAATACTTCAATTTTCAAGGCCACCACTCTGGTTTTGTCCTTAACGTTGCATTTTGATCCAATTTACTTTGTATGGAGTCAGATTAGTGCCAAAATTATTTCTAAAAATGCTTCACATTTACGTTTTTTTTTATTTTTCACTTGCAATCTTTCACGGTTTAGTTTAAAACTTCCTAGTCAAGCAGCTGCCAATCACAATCTCACCAGCCAATCAGAGTAAGGGCCGCCCACATGAAGCCAGTGCCAGTATCCCAAATGGAAAAAACTAAACAAAAGAAAAAATCTAAAGTAATAAGTAAAATAAAAATGTTCAAGCGAAAACGTGATGATTGCAACGAAAAAATAAAAAAAACAAACGTAAATGTGAAGTATTTTTGTTTGTTTCTTAGAAATGTATGTTTCTATGAGAATTTTGGCACTAATCTGATTCAATACTTTTGAGGTAAAATATTTTATTACACAGCATAAAGTGTAAACTGGAGGTAGGAAATACTTTTTTGGGGAAAAAAAAGACACATTTATAAAGATTAAAAAAAAGCTATATTTTTTCTCATTTAGTGTGCATGTATTTTACCTGAATTGTAAACTTCATTCGCAAATCGTAAATCTATGAATGGTTTTTACGGTTTTTAATCTTGACGTGATTGTCATTGAGATTGTAAACAAATCAGTTTCGTATAATTGACATTAAATCAATGGAAATTGCGTCTAAAAGTGGATTTTTTCGACTTTGTGATGTTGAATAGTGATGCGAATTTTGACAGAAAACTTTGTCGCCAAAGTCGTCAATCTGCTTCCATTGTGTCGTCACAAAAACTGGCTTCCAAACGTCTTTTTTCTTCAGGCAAGCCTGTTATTACATCAAAGTGTTCTGCCTTTGGTTCTGGTCTGTTCCGCTCCATATCGCATTCGTCCTCTTGCGTTTGTGCTCAGACTCTTTGTGGCCGTGTTGTTCAGATTTGGGCCACCGAGTCCCCGAGCGATTCGCCGCCGCCACAATCCGGCTTCATCTGTGAGCAGCTACAAGGCTAAAGCTAACGTCAGATTTCAGCCGCAAACGCATCACAGCTTTTCAGATGACAAGTTCAAAGCCAAAGCATCTGTCTTCTGCTACATGTGGAAAGGTTTTAAAAGGACGAGACCTGATGGAGGATTGCGATTGGTTGGTCTGGGTTTTGCTTCTGTGGAGGATGTTGTTTGTCCGTCAACAAGGTCCGTCCTTGATGATTCAACAGCGGTCAAGTGCCTCGTCACGCAAACTCTCTTCACAATCTCGATCTGTATTTATCCGTCTATCCCTGGCCAGGCCGATTAGAAATGAAGGGATAGACGGATAAATGCAGATCGAGATTGAGGAGATGGATGCCACTTTGACAAATACATTGACAGACGGACAAACCGACGTGTGAAATGGTGTCTACAAGATCGAGAGGAGGACGAGAGCAAGCAGAACATGGGATTTGGAGGATGGATGGATTGCTAGACGACTGGACCATACGAGTCCCAATAATTCTTTCTGTAAAGCTGGACTCTCATAATAGTGATGGCTCCAGATGAAGAAGATCTTCATCTCGACCATTTCATCATCTCAGCCAATCAGGATCCGTGGTGGCTAGTTTGGGCACGCGAGGCCACTCGGGGAGGAAGTGACCTGATTCCCCCATTCATCCAGCGAGACGCATCTGCCGCGCTGACGTGACGCCAAACGCTTCTGAATGATGGTGATGATGGTGCCGTGACCCGGATGAGAGTCTGAAAGATGGAGTTTCTGGCCTAGGACTGCTCGTAAATCAAATGTGACCAGTATCCACTGTGCAACATTTTAAATGGCAAATTGGTTTTAAAACATTTAAAAAAAAAAAAAAAGGTATTTACTAAACTGAGATTCTGATGTTTGCTCCAGCTCCCGGTGACCCGGAAATGAACAAAGAGCATCTTGGAAAATACACGCACAGGCGTTTTCAGGCTGAAGTGAGACGTTCATGGGTTGAGAAGATTGCACAGTCTGAGTATCTAGTCTTCCACTTTAACCGATCATTGTTACGTTTATACCGTATTTACGTGAATATAAACACCTTTTTTTTCCAAACTTTCAATGCTCGGAAACTTGTGGGATGCTTATAATCGGCGATTTCAAATATGTCCGTAAATATAAACCCCCATTTTTTCGTATTTCAACAAATATTTCACAAATAAACGGAAAAACTTTATTTTTATGTAGCGGCGCGCATGTGCGTCTTTAAATAATGCGTAGGCAGGCGTGCTACAGTATAAGCTTTTATTAGCTCAATAACAGAAACATTAGAGACGCCGCGATACTTAACAGAGACAAAATAACACTGGAAGAAGTAAATTAAACTAAATACAATTATTAATATTACAACAAACAGAAACTACAAACCACGACCTGTTAGCTTAGCTTAGCGCTAACAAACGAGTCCAATGTGTAATCGCAGAAAATGAAGAACACTGGCAAGAAGTAATAGGTCCAAGGAACAGACACAATCAAAACGCTCGGCGAAGATTAACGTAATTTAACCAAAAATGTAAAAAAAAAACTTTTTTTTTTTTGGAAGTTTTTTTTTGTGCCTGAATAAACAGGGTGGTGCTTATGTTCATGTAAATACGGTAGTTGTAGAAAAGGTATTAACAGTAATTGACAGTTGGCATTAAACATGAGCTCAGTGTCTTGAGTAAAAATACTTGAGTAAAAGTACAGATACTGTAAAAATTACTCCATTACAAGTAACAGGTCACCAATTTCAAAAAGACTTGAGTCAAAGTAGCAAAGTATCCAATTTGAAAATAACTTAAGCATTAAGAAGTATTTTATTTGTGCTCAATATAGGCCCAAAAAAAAAGAAATGTGAAAACAAACTATTGTTTTCTAATACAGAAACAGAATTTAACCTCTGAAAAAAGGTCGATCAAAGTATCAATCTTTTAAATTCATCATTTAAATTTGTAAGTAGATATAAAATAAAATTCTGATTAGTAAATTATATATTATATGTTTTATATAATAACATTTGTAAAACACGTTCTTCCTCTTCTGGGTATTCAAGGTCTAGTTTGTGTAGTGGAGTGAAAAGTACTGCTACTCAATCAGAAACGCAGTGGAGTAGAGAGTAAAAGTCGCTCATATTTTTGATACTCGGTGCAAGTAGGAAGTAGCTAAAAACACACTTAAGTAAAGTAAGCAAGTACATTTACTCAAGTACCTTCGGGACACGGGACGGTCCTCTGGACTCCAGCGTGTGTTGCGTTTGGCAGGTGCGGCAGGGGTCCGTGAAGACCCCGAGAGAGACAGCTGTGCGAGACACGCCGCAGAATCACTCTGACACGGAAAGATGACGTGTATTATCTGCTTAAAATGCTCGTGTCTGTCACCTTTTTTTTTTTTTTTTTTTTATTAAATAATAATTTGTTTTCTTTGTACCTTGTGTATACATGATTACATGTAGGATGATTGTGAGATTCAAGTCCTTCCATTTTTTTTTTTTTTGCAAGCTTTTTTACATTTCTCAGGCAGCTTTTTTCATATATTGAGGAGAAAGCTCTATTATTTATAAGCTGTATTCCTCTACAACACTGACTTATACTTGAATAATTAAAAATAGTTAAAGTACTTGAGTAAATGGACTTTGTTACTTTACCTGTATTTGTTATATAAAAGTTGTTTTTTTAGGCTTCTAGTTTGTACTTGTACTGAGTTTCACAATTATAATCAACTGTTACTCTCTACTTGAGTACATTTGTGTATTTTTGAGTATCTGCAATCTTTACTCCACTACATTTGAATGTACACTTACCATTACTCGTTACATTGTGATTGTGCGCGACAATTTGCCAACTCTTGTTGTTATATATTTTATTAAAAATGTGCGGTTTAGCTCATTGTGTTAATTAATTTTAACTTTAAATAATGAATCAGCACTTTCACTTTTTTGCACATTTAAGTTTGGCTGAGACTGAGACTTTTTTTTTGTCCGTTTTGTTCTGCCATTTGGAAACATTGAGGTGTTAAATTTCACTTCTATTTTAGGAAATAAAGCCTCATAAATAAAGAGTTTCCTGTTTCTCTTTCAAAATTATAATATTGGATACTTTTACTCAAGTCTTCATGGAATTGGTGACTTGTAATGGAGTAATTTTTACAGTAATAATACTCTCTTTTACTCTTTCAGCTACTCTTTACACCTTTTTTTTTTTTTTTTGCTTTTTTTGCGCTAATGTCTGACGTGGATCTGTTTCAGGAGACTCGTTTTCCCAGTTCAGGTTCAGCGAGGAGAAAGAGTGGCAGACGGAGGCGCTGGCGAGCCTTCAGGTGCTTGTTGCCCCGCCTTCTTTCCCATCATCCTCTTGTGTGACGCCTCATCAGTGGTTTGTGGTTCAGATCCCGGCGCTGAGTCTGGACCTGCCGGCTTTATCTCAGAGGCTTCAGGAGCTTCCGCTGCACACCAGACTCCACCTGGAGCTGGAGGATGTTCAGGTGCGTCAGGAACTGTGTCGGGAATAACGCCGTTTAAAATAAACGACTTTACTGACAGCGTTACGTTTTTCAGTGACGAGTATTCGAACGAACTTTTTACTCTGTTACAGTGAAAACTCACTCACGTACATCTACCACACTACCGGCTTATTTGAAAAACAACTCAAAATATTGCACTCTTTTACTTTGCGTGCATTTTTGACTTGGAATAGAGAGATTCTACCAACAAAAGATTTTTAATGATTTTAAGTAGAGCTTCATTTTTCTAGAAAATCTATAAGACGGCGCCAGTTTATCTAATTTGCCACTTTATCGTCTCGGGATTCCTCAGTTCGACATTTTCATGTTCATATTCTCGTTATGTTTTTGTCTCAGTAAATAAAGCCAAAAACGGCTCTAACATTGTTACAGTTTTTCACGTGGTATCGAAAATGGTATCAGTATCAATATTTGTAATTTTTTTTTCCCACATTTTTTTATTGGGCTACTTTTTTTAAGTATTGTATTGAAGTATGATGATGAGCTTCTCTCTCTCTCTCAGACGACGACTCCGCTCGATCTTCCTCACGCACTCCACGTGTCTTCTGGACTCCGGCCCACCTGCATCGTGAAGCCCGTTCCAGACGTTCCTCCAGTGGCTGAAGATGCGGATGAAGAGCTGGAGCTTCTCCTCAACCTGCAGACGTCTCCGCCCGATTCCCGTCCAGCCCTCAGCGAGCTGCCAGGTGACTTTACCTTAACCCTCCTGCTACGTTCGGGTCCAATTGAACCGTTTACAAAGTTTAAAAATATTTATAAAATACTTACCGTATTCTCTGGACTATAAGCCGCACCTGTATATAAGCCGCATCCGCTCTATGATCGATTTTGAATTGTAAATGTACATGTGTGTAACTAAATAGATCCTTTCCCAACCTGCATTTAAACACGGCAGCAACTTTGCTGATTAAAACGGGACAGAAAAAAGGAGAAAATAAACGGTATCTACTGTATTTGTCTTCATTATCACAAAATCTGCAGAATATCCGCACCTTTGTATAAGCCGCATGGTTCAAAACCTGTGAAAAAAGTAGCGGCTTATAGTCCAGAAAATACGGGTAAGTGTTTTAACTTTGAAACTTCTCCTGCTCGGCTTATTTGGTGTAATCATCACATAAAGTATATAATGATTCAGTTGACATATTTGTAACACCACGCTACATGTTTATATCATAAAGAGACTGTTCGGGTCAAATAGACCCGCGTTAAAAGTTTAAAAATATAAAAAAATACTTTAAAGTATTTTTTCCAGTTGAAACTTCTCCTGCTCGTCTTAGTTAGTGTAATCTACATATTAACAATGGCCCAGTTGATATATTTGTAACGTCCGCTACATGTTTTTGCTACAATGATAATGTTCGAGTCAGTTTAACCCTTCAGACAAACAGGAAGCTACAAAGAGTCAGAAAGATCAAATACTATTGGTTTCTTTGCAACAATGAGACATAATACACCACCGGTTACATTTTAGTAGACCATAATTAATGACATTACAGACAAACTTTGTATTCTAACTCTATTTAAAGTAAGAAATTAAAACGCACAGGGAAACCTGAAGATGCATCTGCCATTTTTAATACCGCGTGTCTTTTAAAAGTAGCTGACGAAACAAACGTGTCATACCGTATTAAAGTGTTTACAAGCGTGTATAGAAATTAAATTCATGGTCATGTGTCGTATCCACGATATTGCGAAATCCATATCGTGGCACAACTTAATAGTTTAGACACTGAGCAACAAGATGAGCTTATACATTAAAAACAACGCGCTCTCTGTGGTTTTTACACGTTTGGGCTTCAGGAAGTCGGAGAACTAATAGTTTTATATAGCAAATGTATTTTTATAGTATAAATTATTTACACTTTTTAGCAAGAAAATCATTTAGTTTCCAAATATGCAAGTTATTTATTTGTTTATTCATGTGAAGCGCCTTTCAGGAACGCACGGTTATCATCGATCAAAAGACAGACGGACAGAGAGCAAACGAGGGCAAAAAAAGAGAATAAAATCATTGTTCATTAGTCAACATGATGAAAATATTATGAAACCATAATAAATTGTTCAATTAACCGAGATTTTGATTTTATACCAAATCTCCAAGCCCTGTCCTCAATGGTTTGTTGTAGGTCCATCATTGCAATTCTACGATTCGTCCTTTCCTTCGTCTTTTATTTTGTAATCCACATTTTATTCATCATTATTGTTCCCCATTCACTTTGAACGGCATCATACAGCTTGGTCTTTATCACGTCTTTATCATTTTCGTGTCAACTTTTATCTTTCATTAATCGACACGTGGAGTGTTTTCTCACACATTTGCCTAGATCTTTGGATATTTGGTTTTGCCCGTTCTGGAACTGGCCAGTTATCGCGCCCGACCACTAGGCGTCAGTAGAACCTTTATCAAACTACTAACAACTTTTATCTGTCGTTAACGCACGAATCGGAGAGCTTCACCACACATTTGCCTAGATCGTTTACTTCGGCTTTCATGCGGCCGATATTCTGGCAGACACGACGAGACGATCTTGATCTCACACGTACGTGATGAAGCGATGTGTGGCGTTACCTCGACAGCTCCAGAGGAAGAGGAGGAGCGGCAGGAGGTGGAGGCGGAGTCTCGGCAGAGCAGGAGGGAGGTGACGGAGGAAGACCTGGAGGACTGGTTGGACAGCGTGATCTCCTGACGTTGGGAATAAAAAGCCGCACTTTGGGACGTATTGCATCAGCTACTTTATTTTCATTCTCCTGCTGGAAACAACAAATCAAACCGCTTCGTTCCGAGCTCCCGTCTGGATTATTCTGCGTCGCAGGTTCGCGTGACACGAGAAGGTCAGTGAGGTTCTACACTAAGCGAGACGGAGCAGGAGGGAAATCCTTGCATAGTCCTTTTGAAGGCACTTTAATGTACGAGGACTTTAACAAACCACCCGCTGCGGAAGGTTTGGCTCGTTCTTCATCAAACGTCGACGGTTTGTTTCTCGTGTGCGACGTCGAGACGCAAGCAATGTCAGCAAGCCATGGTTTTTTTGGGGCGGTTTTTAAAGAATCAAACATGGCTCTTTGTCCGTTTTTTTTGTTTTTTTTTTTCGTTTTCCGAGTTCCTTTTCCAGTTTTTGGCACAAGTTGACGTAGATGTTGGTGTGGTTGACGGATCTCTAGCCCAGCAGGTCTTCGTACTGCTTGCGGAAGCAGTCTCCGGCCGGGAAGAAGTCCCAGCAGCGCTCCTGGTACATCTTCCACACGTACGACTCCTGCGGAGGCGAGAGAAGCGTGAGCCCATCCCCCCGCCGTCCACCCGCCGCCGTCTTACCTGACCCGTGTGCTCCGTCTCGTCTTTGTTGATCAGGTACATGAGGAAGAACCTGTAGGTGAGACGACGCTCGGGTGAGAATCGAATTTCGAGTTTGCGAGTTTTATTAGCGAACGCGCTTGGGCTTGTGGAATCAGATTAGTGGCAAAAGGATCAAACGTAAATTTCTAAGAAGCGAACAAAAATGCCTCCTAGTACATTTTTTTTTTCCGCTTAAAATCTTCACGTTTTGGTTTGAAACTTTATTTCTCGTTTCAGATTTTTTCAGTAGTTTTTTTTTTTTGCGTTTGGTCTTCTGGCACTAGCTTCACGTGGGTGAGGCCTGTACACTGATTGGCTGGTGAGAATATGATTGGCAGAAGTTGACTATGAAGTGGGGGAGGAGTTTAGCGAGAGCGGAGACATTCAGAATCGGAGCATCTTCATCGTCTGATTATTTATCAGTTCGTAGTGATTGTAGTTCTGGACCGAGTAAGCTCCGCCCCCACGTGAAACAAGTCGAAACAAAAATGAAAAGAAACTGACAAATGAAAAAATCTGAAGCGAAAAATAAAGTTTCAAACAAAAAAGTTTCAAACTAATTAGTTGAAATTTGTGTTTCGATAATTTCAGTACTAATCTGATTCCATAGTTCTTTTAAGAGATCTTCCTTCCAAAATATAAATTACGTTTGTCTTTTGTTTGAACAGAGAAAATGTTTTTATTTCTCTCCCATCTCCGTCATGAGTGTTATCAAATAGAGCCGCCATCTTGAAATGACGAAAAATTATGCTTCCTTATTACATTTTTTATTTTTCGCTTGCAATTTACGTTTGATAATTAACGTCACTAACCTGATTCCATATGGGTTCGCTTCGATAAAACGGACAAAACTCGAAGGGTAACATGGATTTAATTTGCAAAGTAAGTTGTAAGGTTAGATCGAAATTTGCACGGTGACACCCTCAGTGTCAGTGACAACCTAAATGCCAGGCTGTGACATCACTCGAGATTTTTCTGTTCCCATCTGAAATATTTTCGCTTTACTTTTTCTTACCTAGCATGAATGGAATAAGGAGTCCAGACATTTGTTTTTCACTTTTTTCACAATTTTCACGCACGTCAAATAAAAACACTAGTTCGTTTAAGCGATCTTGCTTCCAAAATATAAAACACGTTTGTCTTTTGTTTGACAAACAGAAAAAAATTGTTTTCATTTCTCTTCGTCATGAGTGTTGTCTAATAGAGCCGCCATTTTGAAATGACCGTTCTCGCGAGATTACGGAAATCTCAGGGATTTCAAGACGGCGGTAACTGCGTGAGATTGTCCGCCGTATCATTATATACTCTACCTTTATAAACACCTGCCAAACTAAACAACAGGTTTCCATTACATTTATTACCTATATATTATCTGTTATAAAAATGTTTCTAAGTCGTTCCTTCTCGTCTGTGACATCACTGCCCATTCAGTCAGCTGACCCGCCCTCTGACACTGATTGGCTGGTTGTGTTGAATCCTCACTGGCTGTTGAGCTCTGTCTGTTTCTGTGTGTGCGCGAGATGAACGCAGACGCGCTGGAATCTGATTGGCTGTTGGTGTAGTGACTCACAGGTAGTTGGCCAGGTTGTGCTCCTGTAAGGTGTGCGTCTCGAAGCCGTGCGGCGTCCGGTCAAAGTAGTCGCTCCCGATTCCACAGATGAAGCATTTAGTCTGGAGAGAAGATGCAGGAGTGAGACACACACACACTGCCACAGTACAACCGGCACACACACACACCCCATCACACACCCTCCTAACACCCTCCCATCACACACACAACCCTCCCATTACACACACACACACCCACAGACAGACAGACACACACACACACACACACAGACAGACACACACTTACTACCCTACCATAACCCTCCTAACACCCCCCCTATCACACACACACACACAACCC
>MU204340.1:344470-354976 GCA_017309775.1 Paedocypris sp. Pulau Singkep | reverse complement strand
CATGAAATTATGAAAGATGATCCTGCTCTGGCTTCTTCTAAAGGTGACTGCAGACGAGGAAGAGGAGGAGGAGGGGTCCTGGGGAGGTGAGGAGGACGAGGGCGAGGAGGACGAGGAAGCCCTGGAGTACTTCGTTCTTCAGGAGAGCACGGGCTACATGGCTCCCACCCTGACCTTCCTGGCCATCCTGCACACGGTCATCTCCCTCCTCTGCGTCGTCGGCTACTACTGCCTGAAGGTAGAGGACGTGCAGGCCACACGGCGGAGGTGGACGGTGGTTTAAAGCTGGCCTTCTCCTCAGGTTCCTCTGGTGGTCTTCAAGCGGGAGAAGGAGATTGCTAGGAAGCTGGAGTTTCTTTTTAGGTTTCAGTCTACAGATCTGTCTGTCTATCTCTCTTGGTCTCTACATAGCGTTCAGTCTACAAATCTGTCTGTCTGTCTATCTCTCTTGGTCTCTATATAGCTTTGAGTCTACAAATCTGTCTGTCTATCTGCCTTGGTCTCTATATAGCTTTGAGTCTACAAATCTGTCTGTCTATCTGCCTTGGTCTCTCTATATAGCTTTGAGTCTACAAATCTGTCTGTCTATCTGCCTTGGTCTCTCTATATAGCTTCGAGTCTACAAATCTGAGTGTCTATCTCTCTTGGTCTCTACATAGCTTTCAGTCTACAAATCTGTCTGTCTATCGCTGTTGGTCTCTATATATCTTCCAGTCTACTGATCTGTTTTTCTATCTCTTTTTGTCTCTTCTTTTTAGCTTTCAGTCTACAGATCTGTCTGTCTGTCTATCTCTTTTGGTCTCTATATAGCTGTCAGTCTACAAATCTGTCTATATCTCATGGTCTCTCTATATAGCTTTCAGTCTACTGATCTGACTGTCTATCAATCTTCAATGTCTATCAATGTCTATCTCTTTCTGATTATCCATCTCTGCATCTGTATGTCCGTCTGTCTCTGTCTACCCAACCATCTATCCAATTCCAGTGTCTGTATATCCATTTATTTATTTATTTATCCTTTATCTCTCTATTTGTACGTCTACCTACCGGTCTGTCTGCCTACCTATCCATCCATTTACCCATCTATTAAATGTGTGTTGTATTTCAGTCACGGCACCTTATAGAACAGCAGGATGAAGTTGATGGCAAAGGCCACAAAGAGAGCCAGAAGACGAAGGTTGTAGAAGTTGCGAGCCAGGTAGTTCTGTTCAGAAAAGAGCAACATATAATAAAAGTCATTGGGCAGAAATAAAGTGTTGATTTACCAGAGCTTTGGTTTTGTAGACTTCAAGAACGGCAAAGAAAGTGGCCATGAAGGCCGGTGATTGGTCTTTCGCCGATCCGCGTTTGGGTTTGGCAGGAGGTTTGGCTGCTGCGGGTTCCTCGACAGGTTCTTCTTTGGCCTTGTCTTCTTTCTCCTGATGCTCGGACCTGCGGAACATCCGGGTTGAGCATCTGCTCGCCGAGCCTTCACGCACACGTGCAGAACTTACTCTGCTTTCTCCGGCTCCGACTCTGGCTTTTCTGCAGCCACTTTCTGCAACGTCAAAACAACGATTTTCTCAAGACACTCCAGGTTTCAGTATTATGCAATCGCTCAATTTAGCGCAAAACCGATGAGTCACAAATCTCCTGAAAATGTGTCAATCCATCAACACATATGCAGAAATATGCAAATGAAACATAATTATAATGTTTAAAAAAATTATCTCTCGTTTCAATATTTCACGTAGAGCTGTACAATTATTGTTCTCATTAAAACTTAAAAATTATTCTCATTAAAAGATCGCAATCTTGATTCCATCCCCCTCGCGATCTTAATCCAGCTTTTAAACCATGCTGCCAAACTCGTCTAAACGACAAATCGTTTGGGGGCGTTTTTTTGATTCCTTGCTCTGATTGGTCAAAGCGATCGCAAAGCAGATTTATGTGGTCCAAAATCCTGATCCAAAATTTGACATTCAAAACTCTTTTAAAATCGCTAAAATTTCATTACGTTTTTTGAAAGTTTGCAGAAAAATTTAGAAAAAGCGAAACCCTGGATGGACTCGATGAGCAAACCTGGCTCTTCTTCTTCTCCACTGGAGCGGCTTCAGTCAAGACCTCGCAGACGTCCCCCAGGCCCGGTTCGGCTCCATGCTTGCCTTCTTTCTTCACCGCTGGATTCAGCAGATCCATGATGTTGTCGGGTTCCACCTTCTCCGCTCCAGCACCGGACATCTGCACCATGTCCGTCAGAACCACCTG
Organism: Paedocypris sp. Pulau Singkep; assembly: GCA_017309775.1. Taxonomy (NCBI): domain Eukaryota; kingdom Metazoa; phylum Chordata; class Actinopteri; order Cypriniformes; genus Paedocypris; species Paedocypris sp. Pulau Singkep. Next base: position 352,729 of record MU204340.1, on the reverse strand, counting down.
ATCGCTGCTCTCAACTTTCTCCGCTTCCGGCACGTCTCCGTGAACTCCAAACTGGGTGGGATCGGGCATGTTGCCCAAGATGTCAGTCACTTTCATGTTCTTCGCCCCCTCCACGAGACCTCCGCCAAACATGGAGGACCAAATGATGTGAAAGAAGCCGAAGATGACGCCGAAGATGCCCTTGAAGAAGCCGGTGAAGAGCATCCAGAAGAAGGAGAAAAAGCCCGTGATCATTTCCCTGATGGTCAGTTTACGGATTTTCTTGAACCGCTTCCTCAGACTCTTCAGCGTCAGCGATTGCCGGAAGTTGGACGCGCTTTTCTTTAGCGAAGCGCAGGCCGCCGTGAAGGCCGACGCCGACTCCAGAGACTCCTCCTCTTCGGATAAGCCTTCCAGCAGACTGTGCAGCTCCTCCTCGTCTTCCTCCTCGGGCCGCTCCACGGTGTCCTGCTCGGAGATCTGCGAGGCCAGCTGCATCTCGAAGATGGTGTCCTCGCAGAAGTTCACAAACATCTCCATCTTTTCGCTCTCTCCGCCCTCGTTGACCACGTCGAAGATGAACTGCCGCTTGGACTCCTTGACTTGAGGCTTCTCCCATTGGGTTCGGCTCGACTCGCTGATCTCAAAGTAGACGCGTTCAATCCTCTTGGCTCCGCCCATGATCTCGATGCGGCCGAGATACGGCTCGAAATAACTCAGCACGCTCTCGGCCAGGTCCAGGAAGCTGGAGAGGCGCGAGTCGTGCGGCATGTGCTCGGAAAGGTTCGTGAGGAGCACGGCCACGTTGAAGCCGATGTCCTTGGCGGGTTCGTGGAAACGCTCCACAAACTCCTCGTAGTTGAACATGTCGTTCTCGTCCGCCTCCACGCACGAGAGAAGGAACTCGATCTCGGATTGCGTGTACTGTTTCTGGCTCTCCATGGACTTCTGGAACTCCTTCTTGGATATCACACCTTTACAGTCCGGGTCGTATTCCTTGAAGTTGTCGGAGGTGGTTAAATCCTTCAGCTTGAGGAACATGTCAAAGAACTTCAGGATCATTTCAACATTACTGGACGACTCCACTAGCGTGTCGACCATCTGCTTGCCGATTGTCCCGTTCACAACGTTACCTGGAGAGCCGAGAAGAGAGGTTTACTAGGGCCTCACCTGGAGACGCTGGTCTTTCTGGACTCTTACCCTCCAGAAGAGAAAGCATCATGACCACCATGTCCTTCTGCAAATCCATCAGCTCCTTCAGTAACTCGATTTGACTGGAATCCTGGTTAAAGACAAAGACGAGGCATTAAGACTGAATCTGCAGGACTAGTAGAGGAAGCGCAATGTGGTCCCCGACGATCATTTTATTATTGATAAAGCTTAATAAAACATTGATGGAACTTTCTTGAAGTTCTCTCCAAATCAGAAAAATCCAGGAAAAGCCGAGGTCAAGTCTCAATTATTTCACAGGACTATTCCAGAATTACTATTTCACAAAATTAAAACGCAAGAAAAAGTCAGTTTTGGTCTTTACAATGTGTTATACATCAATTAGTTAGCTAGTTTGAAGAGCCCGTTTTTGTAGGTTAGACTCTTAATAAAAACAGTTTTTAAAAGCAAAATTAAAACAAAAACTGCAAGTGCAAGTTCTGGCAGCGATTAAAAAACGTGTCCGTCTCACCTGCGACAGCTTCATCTGCATGTTGGCGAAAACGTGCAGGAACCCGACCACGGCGTCCCACAACCTGCTGTGGGCCAAACTCTGCTGGTTCCCAATACAAGGACCCTGAAAGCAGAAGCGCGGTGACGGGGGCTGCCATCATTACCATCAACCCCTCCCATCATTACCTGGATGTACTCCGTGAGCGAGTTGAAGATCTGCTTGGCCACGGCCAGAGCTTTGGAGAAGTTGCGCTGGCCGGCCTCGTCCATCACCTCCTTCCCCGAGTAGTACCAGTAGAAATCGCTGATGGACTCCTGCAGACGAAGGCACATGGTCAGCTGAGCTCCAGGCCTGGAAGACGGAGGTGGATTACTTGGAGACGCAGCAGGTAGTCCACCGTGCTGATGATGATGTTGACCGTCGTGGTGTTTCCCGTCTGCGTCCGCAGGAAGTTCTGGAAATCTGAACGGAAGACCGCATGCTTTTAAGTTCAAGTTTATTTATGTAGCAACAGTAGTCGAGCAGCCGCATTCTGAACTAACTGAAGTTTATCTATTAGTCGGGATCAGGAAGTATTTAGACTACAAATCCGCTTAGATGACCCAGGTTAATCGCTATGAGCTACCTGAAAACACGCCAATGAATTCTGATAAAGTGCCTCCTGCTTGAAGCTATTAGTGCCAAAAATGGTAAAATTAAAAAAAAAAAAAGACGTAAAAAAAAAGTAAAATTCTAAGAAACGAACAAAAATGCTTCACATTTTTTGTTTTTCGCTTGCAATCTTCACGTTTTTCAACTGCTGCCAATCACATTCCCAACAGCCAATTAGATTAAGGGTTTTCCCTCACGTGATTCTAGTGCCAAGTTCAAATGAAAAAAAATGAAATTAAAAAAAATAAATAAATAAATCTGTAGCAAAAGTTTCTTCGTAATTGCAAGCATTGCAAGCAAAAAAAAAAAATGTAAATGTGAAGCATTTTCAGAATTTTTTGAAATGTATGTTTGATATCATTGCCACTGATTCCATAAAAAAAGCTAATTGCATTTAAAAACCTAAAATACTTTTGAAAAAACAATTATTATTTCAACAATAGTAATTTTAATAAATTTAAAATTTTTAAATACATTTAATATTTATTATTTAATAAATACATTTATTAAAATAAATTTTAATAAAATTAATTTCTGTCTGCAACAAAAAACAACCTAAACAGATAGAAATATATTTATATTAAACTAATTTACTCACGTAAAAATATCATAACAGTCAGGTAAAACAATCATAACACAACTAGATATCAATGTGATACAAACTGTAATAATTTTCCAAATTTCAAAATTAAAATAATTGTTAATAATGTTAATAAATAGATAATAAAAACACATCCCAAAATAATTAATAATTTAATTTATACACATTCATTTAATCGTGTGTATTTAATGAAACTCATGTACCAAACTTTTTTTTTTTAATCTAAATATATTTATATAAATTCTCAATAAAAGTTTCAAGTTGTGAATACACACAGATAAACATATGACTTTCACATTAAGCTCCACTACTTAAAAATCTGAAATTTGGAATTTAAATGGTCGCACCATTTAAAAATCTGAAAATGTCAAAAAAAAAAAAAAAAAAAACAAATCTGGCACAAAAATATGTAACCTAATAATAATCAAAAATGTGAAATGCTGAGGGGGAAACAAGGGCTTTATCAGCGTGGTACCGTTGTTGTGGCCTTCACAGAGAAGCTGCAGGAAGCGGAACAGATCCTTCGTAAACTCGTCGTCTTGCAGAACCTTGGAGCCTTCAAACACAAGAGTCAAACCAATGGGTGATCCACAGGGTCAGTGTGAGGGGCGGGGCAGTGAAGCAAAGCAGCCTGTCATGTGACCAGTGATGTCACAGCTCGTGTGGATCTACTCGCGCCAGAAGTGACAGGAAGTGACTTTCACAAGGACCGATTGTGGGAGTTTTGGTCAGGCTTGTGGAAGTTAGCCATGTTCAAAGCAAGGCTTAGTAGCAGCGCGTCTTCTCTGTCTTCTGGATCAGACATGCACTGGTGTCTACAAGCAGCGGGTTGGGGAACGTTTCGCACGGAATTCGAAAGTTTGCGCGATTCATTTGGCGTTTGCGAGGCGTTGGGCGCGCTGAGTGTTTTAGAATGCAGTCATACTGGAGACTGAGGTCTGGCACAGACGTGGCCAATCAGAGTCAGGGGGCGGGGCTACTACACGGTGGAAGGTGACGTCGTTTGAGGGCGAGTGGACATTTTGGCAACTAAGATGTAAAACAATATTTTTGACGTGTGCTATACTAAAACGTAAGGCTATACTAAGACGTAAAAATATTTGTAACGCAATGCTACACATTTTTTGACATAAGGCTCTAAGAGGTAAAAAAAGTTTTTGACGTAAGGCTATACTAAGACGTAAAAATAATTTTGAAATAAAGCTATACTAAGATGTAAAAAAATTAACGTAAGGCTATACTAAAACGTAAAACAGAAGTGGCCAATCAGAATCAGGGGGCGGGGCTACTACACGATGGAAGGTGACGGTTGAGGGCGAGTGAAAATTTTGTAATAAGGCTGAGATGTAAAAAACTTTAAGATTAGTAAGACGTAACAAAAAACTGTCAAGGCAATACTAAGACATACAGTAAGGCTATCTTAAGACGTACAAAATAGGCAAATACTGTACATAAGTCTATACTAAGACGTAAATTTTTCATAAGACTTTATGTAAAAAAATGTGAAAAATAAATAACCGTCTTAAGGAAATACTAATACATATTATCAATTGCGTTTGTGACATGTTTGTCAAGTGTTCCAGAATTCAGTCGTACTGGAAACTGACGTCTAGGACAGAAACGGCCAATCCGAGTTAGTGGGCGGGGCTACTCATGGTGGGCGGTGACGTCGTTTGAGGGCTAGTGAAAATTTTGTCATGGCTATACTGAGTCAAAAGGCTATAAGACATAAAAAAAATTGTCATAAGGCTAAGATGTAAACATTTTGCATGAGGCCATACTAATACGTAAAAATAAAATTGCCTTGTCATAAGGCAATACTAAGACAAAAAAAATTGTCATAAGACATAAAGCTATCCTAATAGGGAAATACTAAGACATATTATCAATTGCGTTTGTGACGTGTAGCACAGAACCGGCCAATCAGAGTCAGTGGGCGGGGCTACTACAAGGCGGGTGGTGACGTCGTTTGACTGCATTTTGGTTTCATTATTTGCTGTGACGTGTTCCAGAATTCAATCCTAAACTAGTTTAGCCCGGAACCGGCCAATCAGAGTCAGTGGGCGGGGCTACTACAAGGTGGGTGGGTACGTCGTTGGACTGCATTTTGGTATCATTATTCGCAGTGATGAAGAACTCTTGTCAGCAGCAGCTCTTGGACTTTGATGGTCGGCGTTACTCAAACGTTTCATCGCTACGAACCGGAGGACATTTGCTACCCGTAAAGAGCGTAAACCACAAACTGGCGCAGGACTCTCAGCACACCTGGCTCGCCCACCGTATCGTAAACGTAGCCATTTCGCAAACTCTTTCAAACTCCGTCCGAAGTGTGTTGACATGCCAGTGGACAGCAGTGTGAAGTGAGTAGTAACTGAGGAGTAATTACCACGCTCGCGCGCGCTGTCTGCGTCCGGCGTAAAGGAAGAGAGACAAACAGAGAGAGCAGACATGAGCAGCGCCACCTGTCATGTGATGGAGTTTAAGCGGGACGGTGTTTTTATTATTTACCATTGTTATAAATGTATGTGTTGTGGAATTAGCACTTTCACTGGAAAAGCAAGACAAATGGAACATTTCTGTATTGTCGTGTATAAAAAAAGACGCGGGTCTGAAATACAATGTAGCAAAAATTGTAGGACAAAACCATTTAATAATATTAACTATTTGTCATAAGACTATACTAAAACATAAGGCTATAATAAGACATGAGGCAATAATAAGACATAAAAACTTTTTTGTCATCGTAAGACGTAAAAACGTTTTGTCATAAGGCTATACTAACACATAAATGATTTGTCATAAGTTAAAAAAGACCGTTGTGATAAGGCAACACTAAAACAGGAAAAGAAAACGTTGTCATAAGGCTATATACTAAGATATAAAAAGAAATGTTGTAAAAAGGCTATACTAAGACGAAAAAATGTGTAATAAGGCTATACTAGGACATAAAAAAATGAATTTGTCAGAAAGCTATACTAAAACAAATTTGTAATAAGGCCAAGACGTAAAAAAAAATTTGACGCAAGGCTAAACTAACATGTAAGGCTATACTAAGGTGTAAATTTTGTTTTACATAAGATACTAACATGTAAAAATATTTTTGACTGAAGGCTATAAGATGCGGAACATTTTTTAACGTAAGACTATACTAAGACGTAAAAAATGTTTTTGACGTACGGCTATACTAAAACATAAGGCTATACTAAGACGTAAAAAATGTATTGAGGTAAAAAAATTTTGATGTAAGGCTAGATTAACACATTAAAAAATGTAATAAGGCTATACTAAGACGTGATAACATTTTTGTCATAAGGCAGTACTAAAAAAAATTGGCTATACTAAAACATTAAAATTTTTTAATTAAGACTATACTAAGACGTAAAAAAAATGTCAGAACGTCGTCTTAAGGCAATACTTAGACCGAAACAATCTTTTGTCACATAAGACATAACATTTTGTCATAAGGCTATTGAAGAGAAATGTATTTATGCACTACCGTACTGTTCAGATTTATCACAAAAATTTAGAATAACTTAATGACCAAACAAATGGCTGTAATTTATTGCTGAGCGATCGAGTTATCAAGTGGAGGCAGACAGATGCTCGCATGAGTCGCCATGTTCTATGTGTCCAGGGAAGATAAGGAAGATGAGGAAACCCTGAGGAACACGTCCACTACTCATGCCCGCGCGAGACTGGAGGCGGAAGCGTCGCCATCATGGACGATGAAGACTTTCTCCGGACTCCACCATCGTGTTTTACTCTATGTCAATTAAATTCTTGAATCCATTCTCGCCTCTTTATAAACATGCACTGCCAGCGGTACATAAAAAGTACATGTTGCACAACACTATACAAAGACGTGAATATTTTTTTGACACGAGGCTTTAATAAGAATAAGGCTACACTATAACATAAAAATGTTTTTGACATAAGACTATACTGAGACGTAGAAAAAAAATTGACGTAAGGCTATACTAAGACGTAGAATTTTTTTAGTTAACTAAGATGTAAAGCTATATTAAAATGTGAAATATTTTTTGACATAAGGCTACAATAAGACGTAAAAAATTTTTTGACCTAAGGCTATACTAAGACGTAAAAACAATTTTGAAGAAAAACATTTTCGACGTACGGCTATAGTAAGACATACACATTTTTTGACGTAAGGCTAAGACGGAAAAACAATTTTGAAGAAAATATTTGGACGCAACGCTATACTAAGACGTACACATTTTTTTTACTAAGACATACACATTTCTTTGACGTAAGGCTATACTAAGACGTAAAAACTACTTTGAAGAAAAAAGTTTTCTACGTAAGGCTATACTAAGACGTAGAAAAAAAATTTTGACGTAAGGCTATACTAAGGCGTACACATTTATTTACTAAGACAAACACATGTTTTTGACGTAAGGATATACTAAGACGTAAAATCAATTTTGAAGAAAAAATTTTTTTGACATAAGGCTTAAGGCGTACACATTTCTTTAATGAGACGTACACATTTTTTTGACGTAAGGCTATACTAAGACGTACACATCTTTTTACTAAGACATACACATTTTTTCGACGTAAGGCTATACTAAGACGTAAAAAAAAAATTTTTTTGACGTAAGGCTATACTAAGACGTACACATTTTTTTACTAAGACCTACACCTTTTTTTGACGTAAGGCTATACTAAGACGTACATAATTTTTTGACGTAAGGCTATACTAAGACGTATACATTTTTGTTATAAGACATACACATTTTTTTGATGTAAGGCTATACTAAGACGTAAAAAAAATTTTTTTGACGTAAGGCTATACTAAGACGTACACATTTTTTTTACCAAGACATACACATTTTGTTGACGTAAGACTATACTAAAGCGTACACATTTTTTTATTAAGACGTACACATTTTTTTGACGTAAGAATATAGTAAGACGTGAAAAATATTTTGATGAAAACAATTTTTGACGTAAGGCTATACTAAGACGTACATAATTTTTTGACTTAAGGCTATACTAAGACGTATACATTTTTGTTATAAGACATACAAATTTTTTTGATGTAAGGCTATACTAAGACGTAAAAAAATTTTTTTTGACGTAAGGCTATACTAAGACGTACACATTTTTTTACCAAGACATACACATTTTGTTGACGTAAGACTATACTAAAGCGTACACAATTTTTTATTAAGACGTACACATTTTTTTGACGTAAGAATATAGTAAGACGTGAAAAATATTTTGATGAAAACAATTTTTGACGTAAGGCTATACTAAGACGTACACATTTTTTGACGTAAGACGTGAAAAATATTTTGAGAAAATTTTTTTTGACGTAAGGCTATACTAAGACGTAAACATTTTT